>MU758609.1:137857-152197 GCA_026770625.1 Nicotiana glauca
TTAAGTAATTAAGCATGTTGGGAATGTTTGAAAAAGTGTGATTTCAATTATGAACTGCTTAATTCTTTGGTTAATAAGTAATGAAAAATGCAGGGGTAACACGTGGGTTAGGAAAGGCACCCAGGTCTGCTTGATTGGGGCTACCCGATCGAGCGCCGGTCATGTCCCTCGAATTTGGGGCGTGACATATCAATTCAGATGCAGTCAAGAGATACTATGTTTGGGATTGTTTTCATTGCTTTATTTGATATAACTGAACTATGCTTGACTCGATTCCTATTTAAGAGGGGATACGTAGGCAGCCCTATGGGTTTGATCACATCTTAATAAAATCTTCATTTCCCCATGACTGAAACTGGGGCAAGATCTCGAGTACGCCCGATTTTATCACATTTGAAACAACAAAGGAATATATTGTCAGAAGTATGCGCTTAAACTGTGGCAAAATTTTAAGGAGGACCCTCAAAATTCTAAGGCAAGGAGGTTGCAATGTCTCTAAAATGTGTCACAGTCATCGGTTCATTTAAATTATTTGATTTCATGCATTCTCCTATATTTCAAGCAACTATATTTCTACAAATAATTTGTCAAATTCATACATATTTTTTGAAAACTTTGTCTCTATGACAGCAGATGTTACTAGTAGGACCCAAGCAGGACCTCGAACAGGAGTAAAAGCGGAGCAAGAAGGAAATATCACGAACCAACCTCCCCCGCAAAACTCATGATTTTTATTTGAATGCAGGCACAATGAATACAACATGAATATTCACAAATATATAAACACGGCGAATCACTATCTCTATAACGACAAAAATCGCCCAACGCAAACGCATCAAGCTAAGAAATACTCTACCTTTCACAACTGTTCTTTACTTTCTTGCATGAGACTAAGAATTGTCTGCATCTATTGCATGGGCCTAAGCATTGCCTCCGTAATTGTATGAGGCTGAGAATTGCCTTTTCTTGCATGGGACTAAGCATCGTATCCATTTATTGCATATGGCTAAGAATTGCCTCTGGAATTGCATAAGGCTAAGAATTTCCTTTCCTTGCATGAGACTAAGCATCGTCTCCATTTATTGCATGAGGTTAAGCATTGCCTCCATAATTTCATAAGACTTAGCATTGCCTTTCCTTGCATGAGGCTAAGCATTGCCTCCGTAATTGCATAAGGCTAAGCATTGTCTCTATCTCTTGCATAAGGCTAATCATTGCCTTCGTAATTTCATAAGGCTAAGAATGTCCTTTCCTTGCATGAGACTAAGCATTGTCTCCATCTCTTGTATGAGGATAAGCATAATTACATAAGGCTAAGCATTGCCTTTCCTTGCATGCGACTAAGCATTGTCTCCATATCTTGCATGAGGCTAAGCATTGCCTCTGTAATTGCATAAGGCTAAGCATTTCCTCTCCTTGCATGAGACTAATCATTGTCTCAATCTATTGCATGAGGCTAATTGCCTCCATAATTGCATAAGTCTATGCATTGTCTTTCCTTGTATGAGACTAAACATTGTCCCTATCTCTTACATGCGAAGGCTAAGCATCGCCTTTTCTTTGCATAAGACTAAATACTATCACCACTACACTACCTAAGGCCAAGCACTATCCCCTTTATTCACATAGGGCTAAGCACTGCCCTCATCTCATACAAGACTAAGCCTTGTCTTTTCTCATCCCCGCATATGACCAAGCATTATATCTTTGCATTTCATGGGCTGAGATATCACCATTTTTGTCCGAAGGCATCATCCTCATAGCTGGGAGACACCATTCCATGGCCTGAGGATCTCTAAGAATTGTACATCATTATTCGAAGGCGTCATGGTCCAAAGACACCATCCTCGTGGCCCGAGGACACCATTTCATGGCCTGCGAATCCCTTGTCATACGCTTCATGGCCCAGGGCATCATGGTATCAGGATATCATGCTCATCGTCCAAAGACAACCTTCATGGTCCAAAGGGAATTTGCATCATGTTTAAATTTTCACAATAACCCGTATATATTCGCATGCACCGTATTTTAAGTTTTGCCGGAAACTCGGGAGGTAACTGTTCTACAAATGGGAGCAATCTTCACTCCGATTTCCGTTCACAACGTTCACATCCTTTGACGACTTCAAACGTAACTGACGACCCATAATTGATTACCTTCTGTTCTATAACCATTCGAATATCCACCTCATACGTCTGTAACATCCATTTTGCATTCATAACTCCACTCAAAATTGTCCGTTACTTAAACCCTGTCTTACCCAAAAGAACCTTTTCCAAAACATACGACCATTTTTATAACAACTTCATCGTTTTCGTTCGCCATTGGATCCAAAACTACACACGGCCTGATTCCCCTAGCACCAGGGATATGTAGGAAACTCAGGAACCAGGGTTTAGCCGATAATTTTGTCATTATTTCTTTACCCGACAATTCTTTCATCATTTCCGGGTAAAGAGGGGAAACTATTGATACTAAATTTTGTGCTCACATTTTTTCAAATAGTATATATTTTTTTAAATATCATTTTGCATCATTACTTAATTTACAAGATTTATACAAATATTTTTATAAATTTTCATGATTTTTAGAGCTTTAAATCAATTTTCTTGCATTTAAGTTACTTGAATATTTATTAATTACCCCTTTAAAATTATTTTATGATGACTTAATCGCCCAAATTTATCATTTATGTCCACATGTATGCTTAATAATATTTTTACTTTATTTTATATAATTATGTTTGTATTTTAGCTATTTACACAATTTTTGCAATAATAACTCGTACTCATGCATAATTATGTTTTATTACATTTTTTATGCCAAAATAGTATTTTTATATTTATTATTTTTAATTATTTTAGTGTGTAAATAATATTTTATTATTTATTAATTACTTCTAGAAATAAATTTTTGAAAAAATTCGCTTATTTTAATTTATAGTAATATTTTAGGCTAATTTTCAGACGAAAACTAAGCCCAAACCACTAGCCCACTCCCCTCTCACCCTTCAGTGGCCCAAATCCAAAAGACCCCATCTCCTGACCCACCCCCACTCCCTTTCGATCTTGGCCATTGATCTCAAATTATCAACGGCCCATAATAATTCCTCACCTCCCCTTATAACTTCACAACCCAAACCCTACCCCTATTTTAACCGTCCGCTGCCTCTATACGCTCCCAAAATCCCTTCTTCCTTTAGAAACCCTAGTCTCCTTCCTCAATCTTCTCCGAATCCGATCCAATAATGGATTCCTTATGTGATTTTCTTACCTTTTACGCGTTACCTCATTGCTACTTACAAGATTGTGGTGTTACTTAGTATTTGCCCTACTTTTGAAAAATACTAGTATCCGAGTCAAGGGAAATCATCATTCGAGATTTGGATAATATATCGTCAATATGCATCATGGCAAGGTCATATGAGTCCTATTTACCGAGATCTTCAACCAATCTTTGATTCCGGTCAAACTAGGGTTTGCCTGATTTTTTTTCCTAATTTGGTTCTTAAACGATTCTGCTTGCTATTTTTTCCTTATTTTTTTTGTTTGATTGATTATTTTTCCTTGTTTTTTTGTTCAATTTCTACCACTATATAAACCCCTCCCCAATTCCCCTCTAAAAAAAGACCTATTTTTTTCACTGTTATTGCACTCAATATACTTTCCTCACTCGTTCATCTTCTTTGAAACCCCTGGCTCTTCGGCCGGCTGAAAGTCAAGGCCATAATATTGTCAACCTCCTCCGGTGCAAGCACTGCTCGAGTCCCTTATGAGGCCTTGTGAACTCTGAAGCATCGGAGATCTAGGGTTCTTGCTACCAGTATTCTAAACTCTGTATTCTTTTGCTCCTCTAATTTTGCTACTGGTTAGTGCCTTTAACTCTTGCGATGTTAAATACTTTTCCTTCTATATATCTCTATGTGTTCTAGATATTAAAGACATTTAAATTCTGTGAACATGATTTAGTTCCTTTGTTAGTTGTGAATCCCTGATACTGCACTACTATGATATCGTTCAATATTCCCCTTGTTTAACCGAAAAATGGATTTTTAGTCAAATCTAAAAAAATAGAAGAATTGAGTTACTTATAATCGAAAAATAAGTAAAGAAAAGAATTTATAAGTGCTCAGATATGAAAACTTGTAAATCAAAATATATTCCAATAATGCCTCCCCCTTCCATCGACTACATATTTCTCCTTTTATAGGTCTCTTGGAGAATTTCTGTAAATATACGTTACATCTAAGCCATAATGAGGCTATTATGAATATTTATTGACATTAAATATTGCGTTACGTAATCATTACATTGAATATAAATATTCCTTAACGACTCCGGTAATTTTTTTCTCTTGAAAAGTTGTATCTATATCCTCTTATTTGACCAGGTTCTTTATCCTTTCCGTATGTCGTGCGTATTCATGTTTAAATAGAGGCGGCTTCTGAGCCTCTTATCTCGTACCTCCTTTGTGATCCCGTATCTCTTTTATCCCGCATCTAATCTGTGATTCCTTGACCAATTGTAACCTTTTAATAATTCCACGTGTCACGCTTTATCACCATTCATTTATGCACATGTATTTTCCGAATACAGATAGTCCCCCCACTTTCCATTTATTCATCAGTTTGAATACTTGGAAAGTGGATTTCATAAAAGGAGAATTTTTGTCACCATTAATACTCTGATAAAGCTGACGCTTTGACTGTCACTTGCTTTTAATGCTCTGGACACGTGTTGCTTCCTCATTGGTCGTACTGTCTCGCAGCACTTTTTTAGGCTTTCTTTTCGGCTTCGCTTTCCACAAAGTATCAGTTATCATTATTGCGGTTCCTCCATCATCGTATTTTTTCCAATAATATAAATATAGCTTCTCTTTTTGTCTTGCTCCTCATAAATTGAATTGAACACTTCCGCCTTATTAATTTTCTTCATTATCCCCTACTTTAATTCAACTCCTGCATCCATGGCTTCATCAAACCCTAACCTTAGAAAACTTCCCATTTTAGATAATTTTCCTAACGCTCCTGTTATACATAGAAGAGGAGGCAGGCTACGCAATTTAAGCCCCACTCGTTGTGGTAGCACTTCAACGCCTTGACCAATTGTAACCTTTTGATAATTCCACGTGCCACGCTTTATCACCATTCATTTATGCACATATATTTCCCTAATACAGATAGTCCCCCCACTTTCCATTTATTCATCAGTTTGAATACTTGGAAAGTGGATTTCATAAAAGGAGAATTTTTGTCACCATTAATACTCTGATAAAGTTGACGCTTCAACTGTCACTTCCTTTTAATGCTCTAGACACGTGTTGCTTCCTCATTGGTCGTACTGTCTCGTAGCACTTTTTTAGGCTTTCTTTTTGGCTTCACCTTCCACGAAGTATCAGTTATCATTATTGCGGTTCCTCCATCATCGTATTTTTTCCAATAATATAAATATAGCTTCTCTTTTTGTCTTGCTCCTCATAAATTGAATTGAACACTTCCGCCTTATTACTTTTCTTCATTATCCCCTACTTTAATTCAACTCCTGCATCCATGGCTTCATCAAACCGTAACCATAGGAAAACTCCCATTTCAGATAATTTTCCTAACGCTCTTGTTAGACATAGAAGCGGAGGCAAGCTATGCAATTTGAGCTCCACTCGTGGTGGTAGCACTTCAATGCCTCCTTCTGGTTCTGGTCCTTCCTCTGGAACTAGGGGTTCGCATTCTCAAAGAGGTTCTTCTCGAAGTAAAGATTCTTCCGAGCCTCTACATGAACCCTTGGTGGAAGAAATTATTCCCACAGAATTTTCTTTTCAACATGATAAGGAATCCTTAAAAACTCAAGTTGCTGCACTAGATCGTGCTGATCCTTACCCTACTCTAATCATAAGTTCTTTGGCACCTGTAGTTAGGAAGGAGTGCCATTGGTCTGAAGATTTACCCATTATTATTCCTAACCCAAATCAAAGAATTACCTCTTATATTATTGGTTATTCTTTTGTTTATACCTACCCTTTCACTTTAGGGTTCAAACCGGCCATCGACCCGGTCATCTTAGACTTCTGCCGCTTTTTTAAGGTTTGCTTGGGGTTTCCTGCTTGAGGCATCTTGCTAACAAAGCTAACGTAGAATTTACCTTCCCTCATTTAATTCACCTTTACTCTCTTAGATTTTTCCGAAACGAGATATTTGGCTTAGCAGCAAGGAGCAAAAGAGTTTTGGTGAATCCTGAAGATGGCAACGACCGTGGCTGGTATGCTCGGTATGTTTCTGCCCCCACCGTGGGTCTAGTCGGTGAAAAGGACATCCACTTCCCGGAGAAGTGGAACTTTGCACGTAAGTATTAAATATCCCCGTGCCTGTTTATTTCCAACCTTACTTGTTTTAACTATCGTGTTTCTTTTTCAGCAACTATGGGTGTGGTTGCCCCTGTACCTAATATTTGTGGTTGGGTAGAAAGACTTTTGAAGGTTGCACCAATGGAAGGTAGGACATGGAAAACCCTTTCCAGTTGCTACGGTTGGAAACCAAAAACTCATGGTAAGAGTTTTTTTTATTTTTTACCTAAAGTATCTTTTTCTATCTTGGCTTTTTAACCTTTCTTTTCCTAGGGTTTACCACTCGAGGAGTTACTCTTGAAGGTGTCTTGGAATCACGTGGCCAAGACATACTCCTAGGATCAAACCATGATATTTCAGCTCCCTCGAGGTCTGAGAAAAGGAAATCAGTTCTTGAAGATGATTCTGAAGGAGAGGGTGAGGGCTCTTTGGTAACTAGACTACGAGCCAGAAGACGAATTGTCTCTAATGATGAGATCAATGTCTCTCCTGAACTACCCCTTTCCGAACCTGTTGTAGTTCCAGTGGTCATTCCTGATGATGACATTTCTCCCCCCTCTGATACTGTTGAATCTATAAACTAGCTTTTTATTAGTGGTTTTAGTAGTGTTCCTTTAGGTCCGATTCTGGATGAACCTCCCTTGTCTTCCTCTACCGTTCCTGTGATCTTTTCTCTTCCTACCTCATCTGTTACCTCCATTCCTTCTTCTACTACTCCTTCTCCAACAATCACTCCTCCCATAGTCCATCACACTGAAGTGGGCTCCTCAAGTAGGAGTTCCACTATGAGGAGTGTTACCATTGAAGTCCCTGCTAATAGCAGTCTTCTGAGGAAATCTGGGCAAGCCGACACCTGGCTTGAGCCTTTGATTAGCCGCATTGAAAAAGCAAAACTTGAGAGTCATAGTAATATGAATCTCTTGAACGACATTGTTCATGCCAGTCTGAAGGTATTCCTTAATTTCTTTTGTTTCTTAAAAGATTTTTTCCTTTAGTAATTTTAACCTTATATAATTTACATGAACAGGTTAATCTCATTGGTACCGAGCTTATAAACCGAGTTCCTCTTTTAGAGAAACTGGCTCATGACCTGGAAAAAATTGCTCATGATGCTGAAGAAGTTGTTCGTGACTCTCAATTAGAGGCCAACAATTGGAAAGGCCAATATGAGAGTTCACAAATTGAAATGGACATTTTGGAGAAGAGAAAAAGTTCTTTAGAGAAACAAGTCCAAACTCTTACCTCTGAATTGGCAACAGTCAAGGCTACTGCAGATCAATCTAAGAGAGAAAAAGAGCTTTTTGCAGAATAATTATCCACGGTTGCTGATGAAAATAAAGCTTTGAAGGCTTTGTTGACTCAGAAAGAAACACATGCAGAAGGGGTGGCTCAAGAACTTGCTCGAGTACAAGAAGAATTACGAGCCTCTACAGACAAAGTTCATGCTTTGGAAAATGCTCACACCTCATTGCAGTCATCTCATGATTCTCTTTTGCTTAGGAACGAGGAGCTCAAGAACGAAGTTACGGCCTGGGAGAAGGATTATGAACTTCTCGAGGAATCCTCCAACATTGAAGTGAGTTGGACCTATCTCAAGACCCGCCGTGACACTTTAGTAGAGGTGAGCCAGGAAGACTTTAACCTTGAATCTGAGTTGGCTAAAGTAAATGAAGCCATTGAAAGAGCACAACAATCACCAGATTTTTCATCTCCTGAAACTAGTTTTCCTTCAGTTGAAAACCCTTTGACTGAGGTTCCTTTAAATGAAACTTCTTTGGTTGAGACTGCTTTGGTTGGAGTTCCCATAGATAAAGTTTCTGTACCTGAAGTCCCCGTGTCTGCTGTACCTGAGACTCCTGTGAATGATGAGATCACTACTAGTGTTGCACTTCCCTTAAGTTCTTTCGTGCCTATTGCCATTAATCAAGCTGAAGTTTTGCCCATGGATGTTGCCAGTACTATGATTGAAGATCAACTCTTAACTGTTGATGGTGCAAGTACAGTTGAGCCTGTAAATGATCCCTTTTCAGTTCTTTTACCTTAGAAGGTTTTTTGTTATTTGTGATTTGAGGTTTACCCTTTTTGCAGGTTCCCCTTTGGAAGGCTATGTTCAAAGTTTTTAATTTCTTATGATAACTTTTTGTAATCAAACTCTTTACTTAGGGTTTTTTAAGACTTCAAGTCCCCAAGCTTTGTATAGGGGGCACTTTTGATTCGATGATCAAGTTTTATACTTGACTTTAATATTTAAGAAGTTAGTTTTACCAAACTCATATATGTTCTATTCATGCCTCTTATTTTTATAGGACTTAAAAAATAGATTGCATTTTACTTTCTGAAAATGCTTTCATTATTCTCACGATTAAATAACATGAGTTTTATAAAAGAGGGCCCTTTTATATATTGACACTTGATGAAGAGGACGTCTCAACTTCATAATGGTGTTTTATACGATATAAGAAATAGGAGCATACATATTTATCTGGAATAACTTGAACAAGTTTTTATTCATGAACTTTGACAAGTTGTAAATCATTCGTTATATGTATTTGAATTACATTTATAACTTTTTCATAACTGTTTTTCTTGTAACAGATTCACAAAAAATAGAACAATAGCTACTGGGGTTTTTCCTTATAACCCATTTTCATATAAAGCTTTCACCCTAATTAGGAAGGGTTTGAGAGGTGATTCTATTGTTCTCATGGGAAAGAATACTGTGATGGAATGTCATGACTCATTTAGCTTCCACTCTACACTTGACTTCTTTTAGGCTTGATTTTACTTCATTTTCTTTGCCTTTTATATACACGTGAGTGTATATTCTATGTAGTCCCACAAGTGTTTAAGCGTTGAAGTATGAAGCCTCGAGCACTTGATAGTTTCCTCCATCTGGCCCCTTTCCTACAAAAGGAAATACGTACGGGACTCGGGGGTATAATTATAGATGAAGACTGCTTTACCTGTGTATGTTTCTATAAGAATTATTGTAACCCTAGGCCTGAAATTTTAATGCATTCCATTTTGCGTTACAGGTCGTGACTCATCCTTTAGTACGGGTAAGCATTTTGCCTATCATCTAAAATCGTTAGTCAAAAAATTGTTAATAATTCAAAAAATAAAATCTAACATAATGATAACTGACCGAGTGTTTTTCTTTAGAAGTAATATCTCTTCAAATGAACAGCATTCCAATGTGATAAAAGTATTTTTCCGTCCATTGTCTCCAACTCATAAGCTCATTTTCCTGCAATATCATGAATTCTATAGGGGCCTTCCCAAGTTGGACTTAGCTTACCAGAATTGGCTGCCTTTGTAGATTGAAAAATCTTTTTAAGCACAAAGTCCCCAATTTTGAAGTACCGCAAACGGGCTTTCCTGTTGTAATATCGTTCGATCACCTGCTTTTGTGCGGCCATTCTTATTAATGCAGCCTCTCTACTGCCTTCTAACAGATCTAAATTGACCCGGATCTCTTCATCATTAGACTCCTGCGTTGCTTGTGACACCCTTGTACTTGGCTCCCCTATCCCAACTGGGATAAGTGCCTCAGCCCCGTAAACCAAAGAAAAGGGGGTCTCACCTGTGCTTGTGTTTATGGTTGTACGATATGCCCATAAGACCCCAGGTAATACTTTAGGCCAGTTACCCTTTGATTCTTCCAATCGTTTCTTTAAATTATTGATGATAATTTTATTTGTTGATTCCGCCTGCCCATTCCCTACTGGGTGATAAGGTGTTGATGTTATCCTTTTTATTTGCCAACTTTGAAGGAATTCCGTTACCTGAGCTCCGATAAATTATGGACCATTGTCACATACGATTTCTTTTGGTACACCAAACCAGCAGATGATATTTCTCCAAATGAAGTCCTTGACTTCTTTTTCCCGTACCTGTTTAAATGCTCCTGCTTCTATCCATTTAGTAAAATAGTCAGTGAGTACGAGTAGAAATTTTACATGTCCTTTAGCTTGAGGCAATGGTCCAACTATGTCCATTCCCTATTTCATGAACGGCCATGGTGCAATAACCGAATGTAATAACTCGGCAGGTCTGTGCATATTATTACCGTATCTCTGGAATTTGTCGCATTTAGCTACGAAGCTCGTTGCTTCTTCTTCCATTTTGGGCCAGTAATACCCTGCCCTGATCAAAGTTCTTACCAGTGCCCTTCCTCCTGCATGGTTTCCACAGTGTCCTTCATGTATTTCCCTCATTACATATTCCGTTTGAGACGGTCCAAGGCATCTTGCTAAGGGACCACCGAACATCTTTCGATAAAGGTTACCTTGTTTTAAATAGTAACGAGATGCCTTTTTACGAAGTGCATTTGCTTTTACCTTGTCATCAGGTACGGTACATACTATAGAAAAGATGCAATTTCATTTCTCCAATTCCAAGTTAAATTATTAAAATTTACCTCATTCTTATCAGGTTCGAGAACCGAATGAAATAAATGTATGGCTGAGGCATTGGCATATTTTGTTATATCAACTGCGGATGCAAGGTTTGCTAAGGCATCTGCTTCGACATTATCATCCCTTGGTATTTAGATAACTTTCCAAGACTGGAACTGTTTTATCAGTTCCCTTACCTTTTCCAAATATTGTTGTATCCTTGCTTCTCTAGCTGTGTAAGTCCCCCATCATTTGATTAACCACGAGGTGAGAATCACTTTTGATCACCACCTGGCTTATCCCAAGTTCTTGTGCCTATTCCAGACCTGCAATCACAGCTTCACACTCTGCTTCATTATTAGTTACGAAATGACATTTAATAGCTTGCCTAATAGTTTCTCCCGTGGGTGGTACTAAAATAATTCCTAAGCCTGCTCCCTTAATGTTAGATGATCCATCAGTGAATAAAGTCCATACTCCTGGATTTGCTCCATTAAGTACCTGAACTTCTTTTTCGGCTTCCAATTGCATTCCTTGGCTAAAATCAGCCACGAAATCCACCAGTACTTGGGATTTTATTGCTATTCTAGGTAGATATGTGATTTCGTACTCACTTAATTCTATAGCTCATTTAGCTAACCTCCTCGACAACTCATGTTATGCAGTATATTACGTAAGGGGAATGCAGTTACTATAGCAATTGGGTGATATTGGAAATATGATCTCAATTTCTTAGATGCCATGATTAAAGCTAATACTAATTTTTCTAATTGCGGATAACGTGACTCTGCATCTAACAAAGATTCAATAACATAATAAATAGGAGATTGTTTACCTTGTTCTTCTCGAACCAAAACTGCACTTACCGCAACTTCTGAGACTGCAAGGTAGATAAAAAGTCTTTCCCCAACCTTAGGTTTTGCTAACAGTGGTGGGTTTGCCAAATATGTCTTCAAGTTCCTAAGTGCTTGTTGACATTCTTCATTCCACTCAAAGTGATCTTATTTTTTAAGGGCTGAGAAAAACTTGAAACATTTTTCTGATGACTTTGAGATGAATCTTCCCAAGGCTGCGATCCTTCCTGTGAGTCTTTGAACTTCTTTTTTGTTTGAAAGTACATCAGGAATTTCTTCAATAGCTTTAATCTGAGTTGGGTTCACTTCAATACCACGGTTAGAAACAAGAAAACCTAAAAATTTTCCTGATGCCACACCAAATGCACATTTTTTTGGGTTTAATTTCATATTATATTTTCGTAAGATTCTAAATGCTTCAGATAAATGTGATAGATGATCCTCTGAGTGTTGAGTCTTAACTAAAATGTCATCTATATAAACTTCCATGGTCTTACCTAAATGTTCTTGAAACATTTGAGTCACTAACCTCTGATATGTTGCACCAGCATTTTTAAAACCAAAGGGCATTACTTTATAATAATAAGCCCCCCTGTCTGTTATAAAAGATGTTTTTCCTCATCTTCTGAATCCATTTTGATTTGGTTATAACTTGAGTATGCATCTAAAAAACTTAATAGTTCATGTCCTGCAGTAGCATCAATTAACTGATCTATATGTGGTAAAGGAAAATAGTCCTACGGATAGGCTTTATTAAGATCAGTGTAATCCACACATACGCGCCACTTACCATTCTTCTTAGAAACCACAAGTGTTAGCCAACTAGTTAGCATACTTTACCTC
Organism: Nicotiana glauca; assembly: GCA_026770625.1. Taxonomy (NCBI): domain Eukaryota; kingdom Viridiplantae; phylum Streptophyta; class Magnoliopsida; order Solanales; family Solanaceae; genus Nicotiana; species Nicotiana glauca. The sequence continues at coordinate 150,288 of MU758609.1, forward strand.
ACGAATTGACCCTATTTTGAGATATTTTTTAACCTCTTCTTGAATCACTTGATTCTTAAAAGCCCCTTGCTTTTGTTTCTTTTGCTTGACTGGGGGATATGATGGGTCTTCATTCAATTTATGAGTCATGACCTCTGGTGGTATCTCTGTCATGTCAGAATGGGACCAAGCAAAACAATCTGCGTTAGCTTTTAAAAATTCGATTAACTTACGTTTTACCTCTGGGCTGAGATTTGCTCCTATATACAATTTCCTCTCGGGCCAGTATATAAATAAAACCATAGCCTCTAACTCTTCAATCGTCGTTTTAATGTTCTTGTTTTCCTCTGGTTCTTGAATAGTGTCAGGCCTTGAATCCACGTCTGTTTTTCCTTCTTCAGTTAAGGTTGAAGTTGCTCCCTCCTTAACTGAATTCTATAATTGCTATTTGGCTTTGCTTTGAACAGTTGAATCTGCAACGGAGTTTACACTCCTGGATATTTGTTGATCACCTCTAATCTGGCAAATTCCACATGGTGAGGGAAATTTAATAACTTGATGCAACGTTGACGGTACAGCATCTATATCATGGATCCACGGCCTCCCAAGGATTATGTTATAAGCCATTTCCAAATCTACCACCTGGAACTTAGTATCTTTGACAACACCTTCTGCAAAGGTGGTAAGGATCGCTTCGCCCTTGGTTATGACATTGGAATTATCAAACCCTGACAAAGTATGAGCTTTTGGAACCAACTTGTCCTCAGCTTGCATTTCGCGTAACACTCGTAACAAGATAATATTTATTGAACTACCTGGATCAATCAGAACAAGTTTCACATTAGTATCATGTATGAGTAATGATATTACCGGTGCGTCGTTATGTGGAGTCATGAGGCCTTCTGCATCTGCGTCACTGAACGGGATATTCTCGTCCTCCAACAAGTGTCGTAACCGCTTTCCATGAGTAATTCGTCATTTTGGATATTTTATTGGCTGCAGTATACGAGACACCATTGATATCTTCTCCTCCAATTATAACGTTGACTGTCCATTTCGGAGAAGGCGGCTTCGGGGGCTCCTGTCTATTTTTCATATATGCTTGTTTACCTTTCTCACTGAATAATTCAGTGAGATATCCTTGCTTTAACAAATGATCCACCTCACTTTGTAGAAATATGCAATCTACGATTTTATGTCGTGATCATTATGGAATTCACACCAGTGATCAGGGTTTCTTCTACTTGGGTTTGATCTCATCTCCTTCGGCCATCGTACCTTATCTCCCATGCCTCTTAAAATAGCCACGAGCTCGGAAGTAGTTACATTAAAATTATAACCACCAATCCTTGCCTTCAAACTCCCATCATCATCTCGTTGTCCACGTGTGCCTCGATCATTGCTGAACCTTGATGAAGAGCCTGATTCTCTATGTCTGGGCTTATGATCGTACCTTTCTTGTTTTGACCTTGAGTCTTTACCCGCAGGTCCCATATACGGATCGTACCTATTTTTATTGGATCTCCTTTCATTATCTACACGCCTTGAACTTGTTTTCTCATCCGCTTTCAAGATAATATCTTCCTCGATCCTCCTCTACATGCTATACCTGTTGTAGATGTCGTTTCATGTTATTGCTGGGAATTCCCGAAGGCTTTCTTTGAGTCTCCTCGTGGCTTCTGAACTTTTCTCATTCAGATTACTAGCAAAAGCTATGGCTGCCCAGTTGTCAGGTACTCGTGGTAGCAACATTCTTTCTCGTTGAAATCTATCTACAAATTCCCTCAATAACTCGAAATTTCCTTGCTTGATTTTGAAGATGTCATCCATCCTCTTTTCAACTTTTTGAGCTCCCAAATGTGCTTTAATAAACAAATCTGCAAGCTCGGCAAAAGAATTTATAGAATTTTCAGGTAAAAGAGAATACCATG
>MU758610.1:2975-34342 GCA_026770625.1 Nicotiana glauca
AAATTAAACTAATAATCATACTAATCAAAGTCTAAAAATTATTTAATAACTATTTTGTAGTAATTTTCAATTAAAACCATAAGATCCTATTTTTGATTTTTCTTCCATTTGTTTTTTCCAAAATGCATTAATACTAAAATGTAAAAAATTAAAAATCTTAATACATATGCATATTTTTGTATTTTTAATATGAGTTATTATGTGACCAACTAACACAAAGAATGCAACAAAATTCTTAAAATTGTCAAAATCATTTTATTTGATATTTTTGGAATAATTTGCTTAAGGTAAAAATCACGTGCTCATAGGGATCTATCGAGAATAGAATCCGCAGTCCCAAAGTAAATATGCAAGGGGGTCTATCGGGAATCAAACCCGCAGTCCCAAAGTAAATATGCAGGGGAATCTATCGGGAATCAAACCCGCAGTCCCAAAGTAAATATGCAGGGGGATCTATCAGGAATCTAACCTGCGGTCCCAAAGTAAATACACACCAACAGCAAGAAGATATTCAGAAAAGGATTTTAATACCAAGGCAACAGGGAATTTCTAGCCTAACATGTTTCACATAAAGCAAACAAAAGCAATGTAGGCAGATAGGCAATTAAGTCAACTAATCATACTTTTCTAAACTAACACAGGCTATATTTGCAAGTAGAATAAAGCAAATAAGAAAGGGACTCAGTTTAAATACTTAAAGTAAAATCGAGTTTTCAACAATTAGCTCAAGTGCGTGCTCGTCACCTCACGTACAAGGCATTTCAATTACCAAATATCATATCCTAAGGGGAAAGTTCCTCCACACAAGGTTAGACAAGCCACTTACCTCAAACCGGCTCCAAAATTAACTCGATACCATACGTTTGCCATGAGTATTCGACTCCAAATGACCCAAATCTATTTAATTCAATTACATATCATAAATAACATTTCAAGCAACTGATTCTACTATTTAATTCAAAGCTAAGACGTGCAATTAGGTAAAATGACCAAAATGCCCCTCAGGCCACCGTCTCGAAATAGGATAAAATTAACATTTTCAGAACCCTCGTACTCTTACGGGTCTAACCATATAAAAATCCCTCAAATCAGAGGTCAAACACCCACTCAAAACTCAATAATTCACTCTATGAATTTTGACCAATTTTTCATTCAAAATTTGAAATTGAGGAAGGAATTCGTGATTGGATTAGCGGGTTATAAGCAAAAGGGAGTATAGAATCGTTACCCAATCATTGCCTCTGAAAAACTCTCAAAATCTCCCTCAAATCCGAGCTCTCTAGCTTGAGTTTTGGTAAAAATGGCTAAACCCTCATTTTCAAATGTTTATATCTGCCCAGGCATTTAATGCATCGCGAATGCGGAGAAAGTCTCGTGTTCGCAAAGAAGAAAAATGAAGGCTACTCAAATTATGCTTCGCGAACTCGAAACTGGACTCGCGAATGCGGAAGAGAAAAATATAATGGTTCAGAAATGCTCCTTGTGAACGCGAAGGGTGGCCTTTGCAAAGGTACGCTAACACGAGAGGGGGGTATGCGAACGCGAAGAGGGAAAATAGGCACAGCCCTCATTGCCAAATAACATTACGCGAATGCGAAGGCTTAGACGCGATGAACGAAAAGGGCAAAGCTTCACGAACGCATTGTACTGAACGCGAACGTGAAGAGGTAACTAGTCCTCCTCCAAAATTACTCTACGTGAACGCATGGAGTAGGACGCGATAGCGAAGAAGGAAAATGGCTTGCAACAGCTGAAGGAATTTTTGCAATTTTAAACAACTCCAAAATGCTCCGTTGAGCATCCGAAACACACCCGAGGCCCCCGGGACCTCAACCAAACCTACCGATATGTCCCATAACATCATTCAAACTTGTACCAATCCTTAAACCACCTAAAACAACGTCGGGAACTTGAATTAATCAATGATTTAAGACTAAGAACTTCAAATTCTCTCAACACACGCTTTCGATCAAAAACCTAACCAAACCACGTCTGAATGACCTAAAATTTTACACACACATCCCAAATGACATGAAGGAGCTACTGCAACTTCCAGAATTCAATTCCGACCCTCGGATCAAAATCTCACTATTGGACCAGGAACTTCAAAAAAATCAAACTTTGGCATTTCAAGCCTAAATTAGCTACGGACCTCCAAAACACATTTCAAAAACGCTCCCAACCCCAAAATCACCTAACGGAGCTAACGGAACCATCGGATTTCCATTCTGAGTTCGTCTTCACACTGTGTCGACTACGGGCAACTTTTCAACACTTAAGCTCTCATTTAGGGACTAAGTGTCCCAAAACTCTCCGAAACTCAAAACTGAACATCCCGGCAATTCAAATTAGCAGAAATAAACTCGGGAAAAGTAGTTAATAGGAGATCGGGGCGTTAATTATTAAGACGACCGGCCGGGTCGTCACATCCTCCTACACTTAAACATTCGTTCGTCCTCGAACGAGCATAAAGACATACCCGAAGTAGTGAAAATATAAGGGTAACTGCCGCGTATATCCTGCTCGGTCTCCCAGGTCGCCTCCTTGGCCGCCTGACCCCGCCACTGAGCCTTTACTGAAGCAATGTTCTTTGACCTCAACTTTATGATCTTCCTATCCAATATAGCCACTGGCTCCTCAATATAGGATAGATCCTTGTCCAACTGGACTGAACTGAAATCCAACACGTGCGACGGGTCACCGTGATATCTTTGGAGCATTAAAACATGAAATACCGGATGAAATCCTGCCAAGTTGGGAGGTAAGGCAAGCTCATAAGCAACCTCCCCAACACGCCTCAATACCTCAAAAGGGATAATAAATCTCGGACTCAACTTTCCTTTTTTCCTAAATCTCATAACGCCCTTCATAGGCGAAACCCAAAGCAGAACCCGCTCTCCAACCATATACGAAATATCACGAACCTTCCTGCCCGCGTAGCTCTTCTGTCTAGACTGGGCTATACAGAGTCTATCCTGAATCACCTTAACCTTCTCCAATATGTCCTGAAACAACTCTGTGCCCAATAGCCTGGCCTCACCCGGCTCAAACCAACCCACTGGAGATCTACACCTCCTACCATATAAAGCCTCATACGGCGCCATCTTAATGTTGGACTGATAACTGTTGTTGTAAGCAAACTCCGCCAATGGCAAGAACTGATCCCAAGACCCTTCATACTCAATCACACACACACGTAGCATATCCTCAAGAATCTGAATAGTGTGCTCAGATTGTCCGTCCGTCTGGGGTGAAATGATATGCTCAACTCCACCCGAGTACCTAACTCCTGATGCACGGCTCTCTAGAACCGCGATGTAAACTGAATACCTCTGTCTGAAATAGTAGAAACTGGAATACCATACAGCGAACGATATCCCGGATATAAATCTCTGCCAAACGCTCCGATGAATAAGTGGTACACACGGGAATGAAATGAGCGGACTTGGTCAACTAATCCATAATAACCCAAATGGCATCAAACTTCTTCAAGGTCCTTGGGAGTCCAGATACAAAGTCCATGGAGATGCGCTCCCATTTCCACTCCGGAATCTCTATCTGCTGAAGAAACCCACCCGGTCTCTAGTGCTCATACTTCACCTGCTAGCAGTTGAGGCATCTAGATACATGCCCAACTATATCTTTCTTCATCCGCCTCCACTAATAGTGCTGCCTCAAGTCCTGATACATCTTCGCGGCACCCGGATGAATGGAATACCGCGAACTATGGGCCTCTGCTAAAATCAACTCTCGAAACTCATCAACATTTGGCACACAAATACGACCCTGCATCCTCAATACCCCATCATCTCCAATGGTCACATCTCTGGCATCACCATGCTGAACCTTGTCCTTGAGGAAAAGTAAATGAGCGTCATCATACTGCCGCTCCCTGATACGATCGAATAGGGAAGACCGTGAAACCACGCAATCTAGGACCCGACTGGACTCCGAAAGATCCAATCTCACAAACTGACTGGCTAAGGCCTGAACATCCATCGCCATAGGCCTCTCTGAAGCTAGTAAATATGCCAAACTCTCTGCCCGGTAAGTCAAGGCATCCGCCACCACATTGGCCTTGACTGGGTGATACAGAATAGAAATATCATAGTCCTTCAGCAACTCTAACCACCTCCTCTGGCGCAAATTTAGATCATTTTTCTTGAACAAGTGTTGCAGACTCCGGTGGTCAGTATAGATCTCACAAGGCACATCGTACAAACAATGATGCCAGATCTTTAAGGCATGAGCAATAGCAGCTAACTCAAGGTCATGGACAAGGTAATTCTTCTCGTGTATCTTCAACTATCTGGACGCATAGGCAATCACCTATCGTCCTGCATCAGTACCGCTCCGAGGCCAACCCGCGAGGCATCACAATAAACTGTATAGGACCCCAAACCAGTAGGTAATATCAAAATTGGGGATGTAGTCAAAGTTGTCTTGAGCTTCTGAAAGCTCGCCTCACACTCCTCTGTCCACTGAAATGGGGCACCCTTCTGGGTCAATCTAATCATAGGGGCCGCAATCGATGAAAATCTCTCCACAAAACGACGATAGTAGCCCGCCAAACCAAGGAAACTGCGAATCTCTACAGCTGAAGATGGCCTGGGCCAACTCTGCACGGCCTCTATCTTCTTTGGATCCACCTGAATGCCCTCACTCGATACCACGTGGCCTAAGAACCACAGAACTCAACCAAAACTCACATTTTGAGAACTTTGCATATAACTTCCTCTCTCAAGGTCTGAAGCATGGTCCTGAAGTGTTGCACATGATCTTCGACTCTGGGAATACACCAGAATATCATCAATAAAAACAATAACAAACGAGTCAAGATATGGCTTGAACACATTATGCATCAAATGCATAAAAGATGTTGGGGCATTGGTCAGCCCAAATGACATAACAAGGAACTCGTAATGACCATACCGAGTCCTGAAGGTAGTCTTCGGGATATCTGGATCCCGATTCTTCAACTGATGGTAACCTGAGCGCAAGTCAATCTTAGAAAACTTATGTGCGCCCTGAAGCTAGTCAAACAGATCATCAATACGAGGCAAAGGATAACGGTCTTCACTGTAACCTTGTTCAACTAGCGATAATCGATACATATGCGCATAGAACCATCATTTTTATTCACAAACAAAGATAGGAGCACCCCAAGGTGACACACTAGTTCGAATAAAACCCTTATTAAACAATTCCTGCAACTGATCCTTTAACTCTTTCAACTCAGGAGGAGCTATACGATACGAGGGAATGGAAATGGGCTGAGTGCCCGGCAACAAATCAATGCCAACATCAATGTCTCTATCAGGCGGCATGCCCGGAAGATCATCTGGAAACACATCGGGATAATCCCGTACCACTGGGACTGAATCAATAGAAGAGGTATCAGCACTGACATCTCTCACATAAGCTAAATATGCGGCACACCCCTTCTCAACCATATGTTGAGCTTTAAGGAAAGAGATAACTCTATTGGGAGTGTGATCTAAAGTATCACTCCACTCAACACGCAGAATACCTGGCATAGCCAGCGTCACGGTCTTGGTGTGACAATCAAGAATAGCAAAAATGGGGCGACAACCAGTCCATGCCCAAGATAATATCAAAATCAACCATACCGAGTAACAATAAATCCGCTCTGATACCAACTTGTCATGACCCCAATTCCCCCTCCGTGAACATGTTGTGATGGCACCTAGTCCCTACGACTAGATAAGCCTAACAATGCGAAAACAACATAACTTGCGAAAACAAATAATTAAAACTGAACAAACTAGAAGGAAAGCTGTATATAAATTTCGCTCGGCATATACAACTAAATAATGCGGAAGTCTACAATATCATCCCAAAACCTAAAAACTCACGGGAACACAAGCAAACGGAAAGTAATACACTACTCTAACTCCAGAATGTCTAAAATAACAATACGGAAGGAAAGCTAACTACTAAAGCTAGAATAAGATAGAGACTCCTGGTATGCAGATGTGGCAGATGTACCTCGAAGTCTCTGCTAGATCTCTCTGCCTCGAGGATAATACGCCTGAGTAGAGGTACCTGGATCTGCACATGAAAAACATGCGCAGAAGGGGCATGAGTACACCACAACGGTACTCAGTAAATGCCAAACCTAACCTCGGTTGGGTAGTAACGAGGAAGGTCAGGGCCCTACTGAGAATAAACATAATAATAAGTCTTGCAACAGCATGAAATAAATAGAAATAATTAGTATAGCTATGAAGTAAGACAGGTTATACAAGGCAAAAATTAACACTCAGAGAATAAGGTAACACGGAGTAAAACAGCTCAATATCAATACCAAAATGAGGATCTCCCAGGATACCGTCCTGTAGTCTATTTCATCAATTGTCCAAGGAGCTCCTGGGATACCGTCCTGTAGTCCATCATATGCGTATATCTGAAGGATTCTCCCGGGATACCATCCCCTAGTCCAACTATCAATGTGCAAGGGGGGATCTATCGAGAATCGAACCCGCAGTCCCAAAGTAAATATGTAGGGGGATCTATCGGGAATCGAACCCGCAGTCCCAAAGTAAATATACAGGGGGATCTATCGAGAATCAAACCCGCAGTCCCAAAGTAAATATGCAGGGGGATCTATCAGGAATCTAACCTGCGGTCCCAAAGTAAATACACACCAACAGCAAGAAGATATTCAGAAAAGGATTTTAATACCAAGGCAACAGGGAATTTCTAGCCTAACATGTTTCACGTAAAGCAAACAAAAGCAATTTAGGCAGATAGGCAATTAATTCAACCAAGCATACTTTTATTAACTAACACGGGCTATATTTGCAAGTAGAATAAAGCAAGTAAGAAAGGGACTCAGTTTAAATACTTAAAGTAAAATCGGGTTTTCAACAATTAGCTCAAGTGCGCGCTCGTCACCTCACGTACAAGGCATTTCAATTACCAAATATCATATCCTAAGGGGAAAGGTCCCCCACACAAGGTTAGACAAGCCACTTACCTCGAACCGGCTCCAAAATCAAATCGAAACCACATGTTTGCCACGAGTATCCGGCTCCAAATGTCCCAAATCTATTCAATTCAATTACATGTCGTAAATAACATTTCAAGCAACTGATTCTACTATTTAATTCAATGCTAAGACGTGCAATTAAGTAAAATGACCAAAATTCCCCTCAGTCCAACATCTTGGAATCGGATGAAATCAACATTTTCAGAACTCTCATACTCTCACGAGTCTAACCATATAAAAATCCCTTAAATCAGAGGTCAAACACCCACTCAAAACTCAATAATTCACTCTATGAAGTTTTACCAATTTTTCATTCAAAATCCGAAATTGAAGGATGAATTCGTGATTAGATTAGCGGGTTATAAGCAAAAGGGAGTATAGAATCGTTACCCAATAGTTGCCTCTGAAAAAAAATTCGAAATCTCCATCACGTCCGAGCTCTCTAGCTTAAGTTTTGGTAAAAATGGCTAAACCCTCATTTTGAAATGTTTATATCTGCCCAGGCATTTAATGCATCACGAACGCGGAGAAAGTCTCGCGTTCGCGAAGAAGAAAAATGAAGGCTGTTCAAATTATACTTCACGAACGCGGAACCGGAATCGCGAACGCGGAAGAGAAAAATATAATGGTTTAGAAATGCTCTTCGCGAATGCGAGGCACAGTACGTGAACGCGAAGGGTGGCCTTTGCAAAGGTACACGAACTCGAGAGGGGGGTATACAAATGCGAAGAGGAAAAATAGGCAAATCCCTCAATGCCAAATAACACTACGCGAACGCGAGGGCTTAGGCGCGATGAAGGAAAAGGGCAAAGCTTCGAGAACGCGATGTACTGGACACGAACGTGAAGAGGTAACTGGTCCTCCTCCAAAATTACTCTACGCGAACACGTGGAGTAGGACGCGATTGAGAAGAAGGAAAATGGCCTGCAACAGCTGAAGGAATTTATGCAATTTTAAACAACTACAAAATGCTCCGTTGAGCATCCGAACACACTCAAGGCCCCCAGGTAGGGGTGTTCAAAACCGATCCGAAATCGAAAACCGATCCTAAATCGAAGCTTAATGGCTTATTGGTATCGGCTTAACGGTTTAATGGGCGGGGAACGGATCGAATTTTTTTTATTAACGGCTTATCGGTTTGGGGGCGGATTAGTCAATTTTCTTAACGGCTAATCCGTTAACCCGTTAAGAATATATATATATATATATATATATATATATATATATATATATATATATATATAAAATTTAGTTTTATCCATATATATATAAAATATAAAAAACCCTTCCACAAAGTTCCAGTACTATGTCTCTACTCTCTAACGCGTAAGACAAAAACCCTAATGCCTAAACCTAACGCCCCTCTCCAGTCTGGTCGACTTCTAGCAGTCCAGCACCAGCAATAACCTAACGCCCCTCTCATCGACTTCCAGCAGTCCAGCACCAGCAGTAACCTAACGCCCCTCTCGTCGACTTCCAACAGTCCAGCACCAGCAGGTATCTGTGCTTTTTACCTTGCAATTCATACATTTTTGCTCGCTGTGAATAATCTTGATATACATGTTGATATTTTGGATATGGTGAATGAGAGCTATATTAGTCATACTACTCTTTCTGCTGGAACTTTCATCTCAGATGGGTTGAGCAGGATTCAACTCTTAGATTGGAATGGCCATTCAACTCTTAGATTGTATTTAGTGACATTTATTATAGATTTTTTGTTTGGTGATGTGTTTAGAAAGAAACTTGATGACTTCTCTAATTCACATACATTATCTGGCTATCACAAATAGGTCAACATATGAGTTTTTTGCTTTTACCTTTCTCATTAGAGATCGGGTCTGTATTTCTCTTACCAATATAAAGTTTTCCCTTGAGATAATCTTGCCTGATTTAATTTATTTTTGGTTAATTAGCTAAGTGAATGTATATTTTTGTAACACGGTGAATTTTTCAGGCTCATCTGTTGTTGAGTGGGCACAAGATGCAGATTTTCAATTCTTGTCAAGAATGACTGAAATGACTTAGTTTCCACTATTGTTCCAGGCTCAAAATTGTGAACTAGAGGTCCACAGTTCCTCTTTAATTTTTGGACCATGTTCTCTAGAATGTTCAAGCTTCACTGGATTGTTAGTACTTCATTTGGTCTACATTGCCATCTGACTAGGAAGTAGGACCTCACAATCTTCTGCTAATTTTGAATATCTTACTTGACCCACCTTCTTTCGAAGTTGAACAAGGATGATGGTGGTGACTGGTGCCATAAATCCAGGATTTATTGGTGACAGAGAATACAGAGAGAGTGAGTATACCATATGGATATCTTTTGGGATTACTTCTAGCTTATATTCAATTACCATATGTATGTCTTTTGGGATTACTTCTCGCTTATAATCAATTTTCTTGTTATAAAAGCTTTATAAATTTGAAAGCAATGCCCACACGTCATACTATTCCTATTTCTTTCTGGACAAGTGTTTGGTTGGTTGTTTACTCACTGGAGCCTTTACAAAGGAAATAGATGCGCTAAATAGTCAGAAAGTGTGATATGCGTATGAATACTCATATTGATTCGACTTAAGCTTAACTTGCTAGATGCTTTTCTTTAAGAGGTTCTCGGACATTACCTTGGTTTGTTAATTATTGATACTCATTTTACGTATTTGTGGGATTTTTCCTTGTGATGTTAAGGATTGCTGCTTTTCAGTTCCATTAAGCAGCATATGTTGAGAACTTTGACTGGGGTGTAGAGTTTTTTGTTTGGTGATGTGTTTAGAAAAAAACTTGGTGACTTCTCTAATTCACATACATTATTTGGCTATCACATATAGGTCAACATATGAATTTTTTGCTTTTACCTTTCTCAGTAGAGATGAGTCTATATTTCTCTTACCAATATAAAGTTTTTCCTTGAGATAATCTTGCCTAATTTAATTCATTTTTGGTTAATTAGTTAAGTGAAGGTATATTTTTGTAACACGATGAATTTTTCAGGCTCATCTGCTGTTGAGTGGGCACAAGATGCAGATTTTCAATTCTTGTCAAGCATTGGGGTCATAAGCATACACAAGATAGAAAAAACAAATTTAACTCTTGTCAAGCATTGGGTTCATAAGCATATAATTATTGGTAATTACTACAATTGAGCCTATTCTTTTACTCATGAAAATGCTTCACAAAGCTTATTCTTGCTTTATATCTTCTACCAAAAGGATTCTGGTAAATTTTTAAACTTCTCATGTTTAGGGACATAAGCAGAAACATAAACAAGTGATATAATCTCTAACTGTGAGTTTTCCCAAAAGATGCTAAAGTTCTCTACTAATTTCTTAAGTACAACATAGTAATAATTGACCTATTAGCTTTAGTTATATGTGTTTTTGCTTTGATTCATCACTCGAAATTGCAACAACGAAGTATATGTCTTATTCTTTTTAAACGTTTTGAATTATTTGTCCTATTAAGTTATCAATTTCTCATTACATTTTGCAGCCTTGATGTTTTATACCAAAAATTATTAGCCTCCTTTATCGTGAAAGGCTTTGATTAAGGCTTTAAGTTCACGTGAATTTTCATAGCTTGATGTGTCCAAATCATACAATCTTGATTGCATATACCCTAACAAATTGAGAAAACATAAGTCTCTCCCCAATTTTGCTAAGCTGATTTAATATCTTCAGAAATTATGTTTGTGTTAATATATGTTTTTAATCCTGATGATTTTCTTGTATTTTTCATGTAATTAAAATAGGAGAAGAAGTAGAGATGGAAATGGACAATGTGGCGCAGGAACAGTTGCAGAAAACAAATGTGTACAATTTTAAAATGGACAATGTTCATTTTAATACTCTGTTTGGGTTTGGGATGTACTGTAGTCGTGTAGAGTACAATTTAGTGATTTACAAATGTGTTCTCCTTTTTCACTCATTGTTATGTAGGCAGTAGTTTCGATTTCTGTACATAGACTCAATGTGTAATTTCGATTTCTGAATTTGTATGTTAGGCTGTTAGCAAATAATTAATGCATGCAATATAGGTTGAATTAGGCCGATAAACCGCCCGATAACCGCCCGATAAGAGGTAAACCGATACCAATCTGCTCGATATCTTATCGGACGGCTAGCGGATTAATACATTTAAAAGTCGAAAACCGTTAAGCCAAACCGTTAAGAGTAAATAACCGCTCAATCCGCCCGATAAGCAGCCCTACCCCCAGGACCTCAACCAAACCTACCGACATGTCCCATAACATTATTCAAACTTGTATCAATCCTTAAACCACCTAAAACAACGTCGAGAACTCGAATTAATAAATGATTTAAGACTAAGAACTTCAATTTCTCTCAAAACACGCTTTCGATCAAAAACCTAACCAAACCACGTTCGAATGACCTAAAATTTTACACACACATCCCAAATAACATGACGGAACTACTGCAACTTCCAGAATTCTATTCCGATCCTTGGATCAAAATCTCACTATCGGACCGGAAATTTCAAAAAATTCAAACTTCGGCATTTCAATCCTAAATTAGCTACGGACCTCCAAAACACATTCCGAACACGCTCCCAACCCCAAAATCACCTAACGGAGCTAATGGAACCATCAGATTTTCATTCCGAGGTCGTCTTCACATTGTTCCGACTACGGGCACCTTTCCAACACTTAAGCTCTCATTTAGGGACTAAACGTCCCAAAACTCTCCGAAACTCAAAACCGAACATCCCGGCAATTTAAATTAGCATAAGTAAACTTGGAAAAAGCAGTTAATAGGGGATCGGGGCGTTAATTCTTAATATGGCCGGTCGGGTCGTCACAGGCCCCTCCTCCAACCTAAGAGATGGCTGGTGCTACAGGAAGCAAACCTGCTCGGGTAACACTATCCATGAGACCCACCAATCAGACCAGAGCGTCCTGAAGAACTAGGGTAGCAATAAACCCCTACGGGACCTAAGCTGGGCCCACCGGAACTGCTGGGGCTGGGGCCAAAACCTCCTCGTCAAAGTTAACCTGAGGCTCTGCCACTAGTGCTGATGCTCGGGGCTGATCTTTGTCCCTACCTCGGTCTCTAGTACAGCCTCGGTCTCGCCCTTTACCCCTAGCGGGAGCTGCCTGGGGCTCGGACTGCTGATTAGAAGATGAGGAAGCGCGTGTTCTCGCCATCTGCGAAAGAATAGAGTAGAAATTCAATTAGCGTTGAGAAACCAAACCGCACGACAAGGAAGAACAAATGTGAAAATTTTCCTAACTCGGTAGCCTCTGGGGGATAAGTACAGACGTCTCCGAACCGATCCCTCAGACCCTACTAAGCTTGTCCGTGAGTTGTGAGACTTATAATACTTAGAGCTTTGATATCAACTTGTCACGATCCAGATTTCCTACCCTCAGGAATCGTGATGGCGCCTACTAATGAGAGCTAGGCAAGCCAACCCTTAACTACCTTTTTCATTAACTGATTTACTTATTTTAACAATTAGCAGTAATATCATAAAAATAACAGAATAAAGTAAATAAGCGGAAGTCTTATATTAAAGAATCTGAACAATAATGTAGAAAATCGACATAAACTCTACCCAAGAACTAGTGTCACATACTCATGAAACACTAAGAGTACTAAATACAACTGTTTAAAGAAAGTACAAACTTTTTGTCTCGAATACATGAGATAACAGACTAAAATAAAAGATAGAGGAGACGTCGGGCCTGCGGATGCCTGCAAGGCTACCTCGGTATCTCGCTGGACTGAAGGCTAACTCCCACGCTACTACTGTTGTCCAATGTTTGGATCTGTGCAGAAGAGCACAAAGTGTAGTATCAACACAACTGACCCCATGTGTTGCTTAGTGCCTAGCCTAACCCCGGCGAAGTAGTGACGAGGCTAGACTGGACTACCACATAAATCTGTGCAGTTATATATATACATACATAAACAGCGGAATCGAGATAACAGAAATTAACCAGTCAATATGGGAGTGGAGCATGGTGTGGGAAAAAATAACAACTCCGAATAAAAATCATCAAATAACGAAGAAAGCAGCATAGCTAGACATCAATAAAGAATCAGAAATCAATAAGTGAACGGCATCACCCTTCGTGCTTTTACTCTCATCTTCACCAAGCAAATAATGATAAAAATATGCACGGCATCACCCTTCATGCTTTTACTCTCATCCTCACCAAGCAATGATATAATAATAATGTGCACGGCATCACCCTTCGTGCTTTTACTCTCTTTCCTCACATATAATAAATAAAAATGGCACGAAATGGTACATCGTGCCGCACGGCATCAACCTTCGTGCTTTACTCTCTTTCTTCACAATAAGCAAACAATGTACGGCATCACCCTTTGTGATTTACATTCTTTCCTCACAATAAACAAACAATGCAGGGCATCACCCTCGTGCTTTACACTCTTTCCTCACAATAAACAAATAATGCACGGCAT
Organism: Nicotiana glauca; assembly: GCA_026770625.1. Lineage (NCBI taxonomy): Eukaryota > Viridiplantae > Streptophyta > Magnoliopsida > Solanales > Solanaceae > Nicotiana > Nicotiana glauca. The sequence continues at coordinate 16,437 of MU758610.1, forward strand.
CACCATTCGTGCTTTAACACTCTTCCTCATCCAAACAATAATCACAAACAAGGGCAAGGGAATAAACCAAATAAAATAATAATAAAAATCCCGGCAAGGAAACACAATTGAAACAATTAAATTCCGGAGTACAACATCAATAATCTCAACGTCCCGGCAAGGGAAAATAATCAATAAATAACAATATCCCGGCAAGGAAACATTTTAATTACTCTTTCTCTTTCTTTCACTTTTATTCCTTATCTCACTTTACCACTTGAGTCAATGCTCCAAAGGGTTCACCATTTCATATACGTCCACAATTTTAATATAACTTGAGCCAATGCTCCTTGTTGTTCATAGGTCACAATTTCCTTCCACAAACTTTTCTCAACAAATAGGAATCATCATCAAGGCAAGAGAAATACAACAAAATGAAGATATTCACAATTAAAAGACTCACGGTCATGCTAGACATCAACGTATAGATACTCGTCACCATGCCTATACATTGTACTCAACAAGAAGCAATTAGCAAATAAGACTCAACTCCTAGTCCCTCAAGCTAGGGTTAGACCAAACACTTACTTAAATGCCTTGAATACAACTCAAGCCTCAATTATAGCTTTACCCTGCGATTCCACCTCCAATTCGCTCGTATCACAAATTACTTAACTACATTAACATACACTAAATGAATCAATCCTGATGCATGAAAATGAGTTTTCCAAAGTTTTACCCAAAAAGTCAAAAATCGCCCCCGGGCCCACGTGGTCAAAGCTCGAGGTTCGAACCAAAACCCGATTACTTATTCCCCCACGAACTCAAATACATAATTTGTATTGAAATCGGATCTCAAATTGAGGTCCAAGTCCCCAATTTTTGAAAAACCTAGGTACTACCCAAAACACTCAATTTCCCCCGTGAAAATCTATGATTTTAGGTTGAAATCATGTTATAAGATGTAAATGATTGAAAGAATGAGTAAAAACTAACTTACAATTGATTTGGAAGAAGGTTTGTTCTTGAAAATCGCTCAAAAGAGTTGTGTGTTGAAAATGGGGTGAAAATGACTTAAAAATCGACTAAGTATAAAAATTTGCAGGTTGCAGATATGGGAATTGCGAACAGGGGTTCGCAATTGCGAACTCCGACCCTCAGATATGGAAAATGCGAAACAGGGCTCGCATTTGCGAACCCTTCAGGAAAATAGGACCTTCGCATTTACGATGAAAATGTCGCATTTGCGAAGAAGGCTGCCCATGCCAGCTTTCGCATCTGCGATGCATGGCTCGCATTTGCGAGGCTCGCTTCGCAAATGCGAAGCCTGCAGATCAGAAACACACCAGGTATTTTTCAAAGTTCAAAATGCACCCGAGGCCTATCCAAAACTCACCTGAGCCCTCGGGGCTCCAAACCAAATATACACACAACCTCAAAAACATCCTACGGACTTATTTGTGCGATTAAATCGCCGAAATAACATCATAAACATCGAATGAAACCTCAAAATCCAAGAATTCTTTCAAACTTCATAAAATATCAAATTTTCGAATTTAGGTCCGAATCACGTCAAACTATGTTCGTTTTCAACCAAATTTCAAGAAAATGACTTAAAGCACATATAAGACATGTACCGGGCGCCGGAACCAAAATACGGGCCTGATACCAATACGTTCTAATCAAATATCATTTCAATTTTCCTTAACAATTTCAGAAAAACAATTTCTTTTAAAAATTCATTTCTCGGGCTCGGGACCTCGGAATTCGATTCCGGGCATACGCCCGAGTCCCATACTTTCCTACTGACCCTCTGGGACCATCCAATTACAGGTCCAGATCCGTTTGCCCAAAATATTGACCGAAGTCAAATTTATTCATTTTAACATCAAAATTTAGCATTTTTTTCATAGAATTTCACATTTAAGCTTTCTAGTTGCGCGCCCGAACTGCGCGCACAAATCAAGGCGACTCTAAATGAGGTTTTCAAGGCCTCGGAAGCATAGAATTCATCTAAAACACGTGATGATCCTTTGGGTCGTCACAAAATACATCTTATAACCACATAAAGGGTATCTATAATCCGTAATATAGCAAATGATATCTGTAAATGGCTAATTACTACTAAGAGATAGTGTTTTATAAAAAAAATTCTTTTTTTATTAGGGTTGTGTATTGGTCTTCTATGGCTAATAGCTTGATTGGATGGTTGTTACCTATTGTATTGTATGGTATTATTACTTTAAATACAATAATTGTTACTTAAATTTTATTATATCGTATCGTTAAATCAATCGTTACGTAACAACAAAAAGTGTCACTTTATGAAATGACATAACATAATTGGTATAGTGACATACTAACACCTTTTTCTCTCATGTTGCCTTTCTTATTATTAAATAATAATTTTTTATCCTTTACCCTTCTTTTTTATATAATAATTCTACTCCATATCCTATTTTTTCTTAGTAATGTTGCAAATGTATTCTTCATATGTTGGTACATGACATTATGAAATGACGAACATACAATCTATTCTAACATTGTATTCATCAAACAATACAATATAATACAACACAACAATACAAAGAAGATGTAAGGTACTAAGAGAGTCTTTGTCGGGGCCCCAATGAGCCGTAAAGAGTATAATTTGCATAAGACGAGTTTCATTGATTTTTCGATAGGTTAAGACTTACGAGTAGATAGATTATAATTTTTCATTTTGTACTACGTTATAATCAGAAAATTTGATAAGGACTTTAGGAGAGACATCTTTCTCAAATATATTAATACCCTGGAGTGTATTAAATGTAAGTTGGGACCACATGAGTAGACAATGAAGGAAGATAAATTACGAAAAAGGACTGAAACATTGTGTCTTAGTTGAAATCCAAGAAGGTAAGAGAAGTAACTAAAGCCCAAATCAAATAGACCTCCAAAACGATGACATTAGCAACAATCAAGCCAATGCAGCATGCATTATTAGTCGGGGGCTTAAAAGCATTAGCACTAAAATTAAATTATCATAAACACACAGTTTTAATCTATTTAAAATATGCCAAGCAAACAACTACAATATAAAAGGCATTGCGTAATAAAAATAGCATCACTGAGCAAATAGAAACATCGAGTCCAAAACTGTAAAACATAAGTTTTCCATACTTGAAGAGCAAGGAAATGAAGAAACGAGCAGCCAGGGTATTCAGGCAGTGGTAGCTGATTGAGCAGCAAGCCTCTTCCGTGCCTCCTCAATGATGGACAACTTGATACCTTTTCCTTTAGGTAGAGAAACCCATGGCTTTGTACCTTTGCCAAGGGTGAAAACATTTCCCAAGCGAGTAGCAAATTCATGGCCTAGGGCATCCTGAATGTGAACGGTCTCAAAGCTACCCTTATGCTTCTCCCTGTTCTTAATAACACCAACACGTCCCCTGTTTCTACCACCAGTTACCATCACAACATTTCCAACATCAAATTTGATGAAGTCAACAATCTTATTGGACTCCAAGTCCAGCTTGATGGTATCATTGGCCTTGATGAGAGGATCAGGGTAGCGAATTGTTCTACCATCATAAGTATTAAGGTAAGGAATCCCCTTAGTACCAAACTGAATAGATCGGACCTTGCAAAGCTTAAACTGCCCAAATAAAGATACTCAAGATAAGTCCAGAATATGTCACTCAAAACAGAGTGAGACACACACTTACACTATTAATGACAAAAAACAAGATATTAAACTTCACAGCATAATAACACATAACAATACATGGAAACCCACCTTGGCTTCCTCATCCCTGATAGAGTGAAGACGGAATCGCCCCTTTGTGTCATAAAGGAGACGAAAGTTCTCATTAGTCTTTGGAATTGAGACAACATCTGTATTTCAAAACATTATCATTATTACTATGCCAATGAGCTGAACCAGCCAGACCACCGAAGAAATAGAACAAACAATGGAGGGCTTTTAAATGAAAGCAATATTTAACAAGCGACTAACATTTCCGGAATAATACGTAAAAAGACTTAAGAGGAAGTCCACATACCCATGAAACCAGCTGGGTAAGTCTTATCAGTCCTCACTTTTGCATCAACCATAACCTGTCGTTGCATCAGAATTGCAATCACCTCACGGTATGTGAGAGCGTACTTCAACCTGTTTCGCAAGATAATGATCAGCGGCAAACACTCCCTTGATTTGTGTGGACCAGAGGAAGGCTTGGGAGCCTGTAGAACAAAAACAGAGAAGTTTCTAAGTCAAAGCAGGCAGCAAGAATCTATCAATAATTACATAAATGACTATGAACAAGGACAATTTACTTACAAAGGCTCCACCAAGCTTGTCGAGCATCCAATGCTTAGGCGCATTGAGCCTCTTCAAATGTTTCTTCAACCCTCTAGCCTGCACATAAATATAAAAACCCAGATAATTTCCAATATAAAAACCCAAATTTCTTCAAATGATTGCCAGCCTCATGTCTCCAACAAGTTAAGGCAATATGACACATAATAAAGTGACGAGTGACACAGTTGGCAGCTACTACAACGACAATCTCCAAACTAAAAGAAAGGGCGGCCAAAGTTCGAGCAGACAAGTTCAGTAAGCATATAGCAGGTAGAAAATGCAATCTAGATTGTAAACAAGAAAATGAAATAACATTACATAAAACCAACATTTTTAGCTGTTGCAAAACACATGATTACCTGCTTACTAGATGAAAATAAAAAGGTTTTATCTCATTATCTTCTTCCCAGTGAAGCATTAAACAAATGAAACCACATATGTTTAGATCTATAACGGAATCCTCATCTAACAGAGCTACAACGAAGAAACTAACTAATAAAAGAATCAACCAAATATTCTTAGTCAATTAGAGAAAGACGAACCATTTTGGTCTCTTAGAGTTTGAATCACCTCCCTCAGAGCTCTCGGCCACCGCCGGCTTAAGTATCTTACCTGGTGAAAACGCGAGAAACTTAAACCCTAGTTCGCTGTCTTAAATACTTACGCCAAGCCTTTCGCCTCCATTTAACTAAGTTGGGCTGCATTTCCATTTGGGCTCTCAAGCCGTGGGCCGTTTTATTTCTACCGAGTATTTTCAGTTATTACCTCAGAGTAAACTCAATCTTTACTGCGGAATTGACACCGTATAACAATGCTTAATTATAATTGGCATTTTATTGGCCTTAAATTTAGTTTGACGGTACTAGGTCAAAAAATTTGGCATTAAATAGCCTAATCCCCAACGGTCACGATTTTATAACCCCTCAAATATAGAGGAAAAATTCAAAAATAGCCAGATTTACAATTGGTCGTTCAAAAATAGCTCAGTTTCAAAAGTAATCGAAATTTAGCCATTTTTTATGTAAAGATAAATCTGAACGAAAATACTGTTCAACATCCGAAAAAATACACCAGCATAATATACTGGAGTTCCAGTATAATATACTGGTCCAGCATAATATACTGGAGTTTGGAGCACCGGTACTCTAGTCTGCAGTATATTATACTAGAGCCAGCAAAGTATACCGATGCAGTATAATATGCTGGAAGTTCATACATTTGTGCACCGAACTCCAGTATATTATGCTGGACCGGTCTCTGTTGCAGCAAAATAATGGTTATTTTTCATTGACTTAGTAAATGCTGGCTATTTTTGAATAACGAGTCCGAAAATTGGATAGACCGTGCTATTTATCCGATTTTTAAGATTTTGTCCATGCTTCACGCTTGCACGATGTATCCCTTCAGAATTGTAACTACCCAGTCGACCCTAATAAAAAAAATGCAGAAACTATATTTCCTTCACAAATCAAAAAGGGTGCGAAGAATTTTCAAGAATCATGGCAGTTGAATATCAATTTTCAGAATTCAGATTCAATAACTAATGCTTTCTTCAAGAGCAAGTTTCTGTATTTTTAGTTCAAAGAAATCAGTAGAAGAAGGTTTTCAAACTCTCTGTATAGAAGAACAGATTTAATGACTACTTTGCCGATTTTGATACAGCATGGTGGACACTGGGATAGCAACAATCGATTTGTAGATTACTCAATTAAAGGTGTGGTGATTAGTACAAATATAAAATTTGGTGATTTTGTTTCTACAATTTCAAAATAATTGATGGTTGACACCACAATTAATTTGATTGAAATCAAGTACAAATGCAATGATGATTCACCGCCAATAATGATACACAATGATATGGGATTGCATGTATATATCGAGTTGATGAAGAAAAATTATGCGTTTAATGTATATCCATTGCGTTTAATAGTGAAAGAGGAAGATATGCACGCTTTTAATCGACACGAAAAAAATTCATCTGGCTGCCTACAAATTGTCGGTACATATGATATACATAACGGTGATACACTGCAGTTGATTAGGATTGATAAGGTAGATGATCTTGAAGTTATATATTTTGATGAAACTCCAATATAGATGATACTCTAAATAATACCGTTGCGGAAGGCCAGCTTTACAAGGACAAAGAAACATTGATGATTGTGTTGAAAAACTATGATAACTCGGAAAAAAATCAGTTTAAGGTTGATCGATCAAGCCCATCAAGGTATGAATGTATATCTAACTTTAATAATTGTATACAGTCGTGAAGTTTTTATATTAATGATGCACCATAGTTTATCTAAATTTACTTACTATTGTGTAAATTTGGACGTTGTTAGATACTGCTTGGTATGTGCCAATAACCGTTGCGTGTGATTTTTCAAGTCTTCATCTCTAAACAAGTCAAACAATTTTAGGATTAGAAAATTCAGTAAGGATCGCACGTGTTCGGCGAAGGATAGATTGTTTTCACAATATGTAGCTATTGCTCCTGTAATTGGAAGAATTATCCGTGATAACTATGTTGGTCTTAAAACAGTATACACTGTAAAGGACATAATGAAAGACATGAAAAAATATTATGGTATTGACTTAAGCTATTGGAAGGCAAATAGATCAAAGCAAAAGGCACTTCAGGCTTTTAGAGGAGACCCAAGTGGGTTGTATGCAAAGTTGTCGAGCTACTTATATATATTGATGCATTCCAACCCCGGGTCAGTTGTGAGTTTGAGAAAATCGAATGAAGGACACTACATGTATGCTTTTGTTGCATTACATCCATCAATTAAGGGATGAAAGTTCAGCGAACCTATTGTTGTGATTTATGGAAGCTTCCTTAAAGCAACATACAGAGGGACGTTACTCAAAGCTTGCTCGCAAGATGCTGGAGGTTTATTGTAGATAAACTCTACTGTATTTTATTATTCATATTCATATATATTCATGTGTCCCATTATATACTAGAGTATCCTTATATGTATATATGTTCATCTTATGTGTATATCCATTTATACTTATATCTTTCTTTTATATCTGTGCATATCGATTACGCATCCATATATATTTCATCTTCCCCTAATCCACCGCATGCATGTTATTGTAAAATATTGTATAATGATGTGTACATATACTAGACACTTAATAAATAGTATATGTTTATAATAAGCATTTTGTTGAATACATATAATTAATATTTTATAAACAAGCAAGATTCTTTGACTTGCATATGCAATTGTTGATTCGGAGAATGATGCTTCATGGGGGTGGTTCTTCGAAAGGTTCAAAAAAGCGTTCAGTGACACAGAGATGTCATGTGCATTGTATCGGACAGGAACGAGAGCATAGTGAAGGCAGCTTCAGTAGTGTATCCACAAGTTTCTCATTGTGTTTGTATATGGCATATACTGAATAACATAAAAGACATATACAAGATGAACCAAGAAGAGCTAAGAGATATATTTTTCTCTATTCAAGAGTTTAATCACCATATGACAGAGATGGAACAAATAGAAAGAAGAGTGAAGGATTAGTTATTTGATATTGGGTATCACGGGTGGTGTAGAGCGCATGCAAAAGTCAACAAAATAATGACAATGACTTCTAATATTGTAGAGTAATTAAATTTAACAACTAAGGATGCGAGAGATCTTCCTGCACAACAATTACTGGAAGAAATTCGAATGTTGATCGAGAGGTGGAACTACACAAATCGAAACACTGAACAAGCAATATTTACAAAGCTTATCATAAAATACAATGCTATACTGGATAAAAATCTTGATGCATCATAACATATGATAGTTTGTTTATATTATACAATATGTTCATTATTTCATATTCATATTTGTCTACATAAGCACTTAAATCAAATCTATTGAATTAATCTTTTGTATTAGTTACATAAAGTCTTGAATAATATTACGTTTCTAAAAAATATAGGTGAGGCCATTAACTGAAAACTTACATTCCCAGATTCATAACTCACACAAACCTAGTATTGCTGCCAAAAAAAGAAACAGGTTGAAACATTTTCTGATATGAGACCTATTAGCTTGAGCAACTTCATCAACAAAGTATTTTCTAGAGTAATACATGAAAGAATGGTTGGAATGCTACCGAATCTGATTTCAGAAGAACGGACTGGCTTTGTCAAGGGGAGAAGCATAGTAGAAAATATACTACTAACTCAAGAGATAGTTACTGATATCAAATTAAGGACTAAGGCAGGACCTAATGTTGTAAAAGCTGGACAGTCTTAGCTCTTTCTAACAAAGGTTTTAAGGAAGATGGGATTTGAAGAAAGGTTTATAAGCCTGATATTTGGAGTTTTCTCTAATAACCGGTACTCAGTGCTAATTAATGGACAACCATATGGTTTTTCAGATCAACAAGGGGTGTGAAACAAAGGGTCCCATTATCACCTACTTTGTTTATCTTAGGAGCATAAGCAATGTCAAGAGGCTTGAATGCATTACATACCAAACTGCAATTTTCTGGATTTGGAATGCCAAAATGGAGTCCCAAGATCAATCATCTAGCTTATGCTGATGATACAATTATTTTTTGTTCATCCGATGATACTTCTTTGAGACTGGTGATGGAAGTCTTGAAAGCTTATGAAGATGCATCTGGTCAGTTAATCAATAGGACAAAATCAGCTACTTATTTACATGAATCAGCTAGTGCAGAAGTGATAGACAAGGTACAGAGGATCACTGGTATATCTAAATAATATTTTCCATTCACATACCTGGGTTGTCTAATTTTCTATCTCAGAAGGAAGATGGATTATTACAAGGAACTCATCACAAAGGTAATGGACAGGATGCAGAATTGGAAAGGGAAGTTACTATCAATAGGTGGAAGGGCAGTACTTATAACTAGTGTGCTTCAAAGTATACATATTCACCTATTATCTGCAGTAAATCCACCTGCATATGTGATCAACAGATTACACAAGATTTTTGCACAGTATTTTTGGAGTAACTCAGTTGGTGTATCAAGAAGACATTGGGCATCTTGGAACACTTTATGCTTACCATGTGAAGAAGGTGGTGTTGGATTTAGATCCTTGCATGATATGTCCACAGCATTGTTCTGCAAATTATGGTGGAATTTTAGAACAAAACCAATCCTATGGAGTGCATTTACGAGTCAAAAATATTGCAAAAAGCTCAATCCTATAATAGTACCTTGGAGACGTGGATCTCATGTGTGGAGGAAGATGCTTGAATGCAGAGATCGTATTGAGCATCAAATACTATGGCAACCTAAGATGGGATCTTCATTATTCTGGTTCGAAAATTGGACAGGCTTGGGAGCTCTATATTTTGTCACACCATCATATTTTGCCTGTGATAAGTCAATTCAAAACATTTATGATGTGGTACAAAATGGACAATGGGATGAGGAGCTGCTCGAGGAGATCTTACCAACTGATCTTGCCACTCATATTCTGGAAAATTTAAAACCACCAGCAATTGATGTTGTTCTTGACAAACCTGTATGAATGCTTGAGACTAGGGGAGAGTTCAGTGTGAAGTCAGCGTGGGAATACTTGAGAAGAAGGAATGAACCCTGTAATGCATATATAAAAATCTGGGTGAAAGGTCTCCCTTTTAAGATTGCATTTTTCATGTGGAAATTATGGAGAAACAAATTACCTCTGGATGATTTCTTCAGAAGGCTGGGGTACTCAATGGCATCAAAGTGTTGGTGTTGTGCAGAACCAAAAGAAGAAATAATGCAGCACTTGTTCTTTACATCAAAACCTGCCAAAACAGTATGGAAATTATTTTTGGGACCAGCAGGGATTGCAATAGATGTAATTTCTTTTCACCAGGCTATAATTAGATGTTGGATAGCTGATGTCTTACCTCGACTACAGCCTATTCTTCAAGCTTTACCATCAGTGATAGTGTGGGAATTGTGGAAAAGAAGGATCATCTACAAACATGGAGATGCAGTCACAGTTAGTAAAGTGATTTATCATATGATAATAGGTGAATTAGACTATAATTAGACCCTAAAGAACCACATTTTTGTATAGCTTTGTTGTAAAAAGTGATAACCAAATACTTTGATTAGTGATTTTCATGCTTTGCAGGCTATATCAAACGAAAAAAGTCGATGGAGAAAGTTTGGAATCAATTACAGAGAAAAGGAGGCCAATCAAACAATGCCCAAGAAATGCACCAAGTGAAAAGTCAAAAGCAGTGCTGAACTTGGCCTGCCGCGGTCAGACCGTAACGCGGTAGGACCGCGGCAGAGTAGAGCTGCAGATTCAGAGAACCTATTTGGCCGCGGTCCAGGCGTAACCACAGTGGGACCGCAGTAGAACAAGAAAAAGCCAGGAACGAAAGTGTCAAGTCGGGAAAACTTGGTGTAAAACCTTTATAAAAAGTAGGAATTCGGCCACATTAGGGCAGATTTGTTTTGGAGAGTACTTTGGGCAAGAAACACAAGTGTGGGAGATCACCCAAAACATCATAGTTCTTTATTTCTTTTTTTTTTCTTCCAATTTTACATGATGAATATTTTCGTAGTTTATCTTCAAGTTGTTATGAGTAGCTAAATACTTTAGTCTAAGGTTTTGATGGAACCTATTGAAGGATGAACTTCTTGATTATGTTCATATAGTTTGCCGGTTAATCTCTATTTGTTCAATTACGTGTTTATTGTAGTTAATTGACAGGATCCTCAATTAGTTGTGCCTATTTAGTGTGCATAACTCGGGAGAGAGTGCATATTTAGGTAATTACTGAACAACACCACTCCCAAAGTATAAGAGGGATCTATATTGCGGGTTTAAAGGCGGGATTATAGATAACGAAGCCTTGGGTGTAATCTAAAGTGAGCTATAACAAACAAAGTCAGCTAGCGTAACTCGGGAGAGTGCGTCTAGTAAATTATCGCAATTACTCAGGAGAGATTTACGGTAAAAAGCGTGCTCATGATTGGTAGAGATATTTTGGTGAATCTATATGAAACATAACCGGAAGGGATTCCATCAATAAGGGAAATAACTACCTTAGAACCTTCTCATTATTATTTACAACCCAACATATTTAGTTTACAACTGTTTATTTATTTACTTTCAATCTTAGTTAGTAGAAATACCATCAACTATTGTTAACAACGTTTGGGGAAGTTGATTATAAAGAATTTAGTGATTCCAAAAAGGTAATTGATAGGTTAATTCTCTGTGGGATTCGACTCCGAACTTGTAAACTGGATTATATTTGCAATGACCGCATTGTCCTTTTTAGAAGGCATAGTTGGGCGTGATCAAATTTTGGCGTCGTTGCCGGGGAATTAACGGTGTTATCAATTACAATTGAAAGAAGTACAAAAATTCTTAGTGTATTCAGTTTTCTCTATACCCAATTTTTACATTGAAATTTTAACGTTTGTTGACTTGGTTGCACCGGTGCATGCCTAGAAACTCATCGAGATCTGGTGAAGTATTAGAAGCATTATCAGATCCCGAGAAATTTTTCAGGGCTTTGAATCGGGCCAACCGACAAAACAAACAACAACCAACAACTGCACAATTCGAAACAATCATGGGAGATAACCAGGAAAACCCAACATCACCAATAGCGCCAGAGGCTGCTCTCTATGACTGGGCACAACCCACAGCTGAGAATCTATCCACAGCGATAGTAGTCCCACAGATACATGTTGAGTCATTCCAAATCACGAATAACATATTGCACTTGTTGTAGGATAAGGGACTATTTTCGGGGTCACAAGTTGAAGATCCTCAGCAGCAATTAAATAATTTCCTGTCTATCTGCAAAACCCAAAGGCAAACCCAATGTAACTCCGGAAGCAATCAAACTGCTATTATTTCCATTCTCATTGACAGGAGCTGCCCAGACTTGGCTGAATTCACTCCCCATAAATTCGATAACAACGTGGGATGAACTGGTCAAGCAATTTCACAACAAGTTTCATCCACCCAACAAAACTGCTCAACAAATTGATGAGATTTTGAGCTTTAAACAAAGACCGATGGAGACTTTGCATGAAACATGGGAGCGTTTTAAAGGGATGTTGGTCATATGTCCACACCATGGTGTTCCAGATCTAGTGTTGGGGCAGCGGTTCTACATGGGATTGTCAGATAGCGTAAAGAACATTATTGATGCTTCAGTTGGTGGGGCATTCTTGAGCAAAACATGGAGAGAGGGCCTTAGTCTGCTTGACAAGATGGCACAGAATTCGGGATGGATAACCAGAGGTGCACCTATCACTCCAGTGGTGCACTCAGTGCCTTTAGATCCATCCAATTTTATGGCTGAAAATATGGCTACCTTGTTGACACAGATGAGCATACTCACCAAAAAGGTGGAAGAGTCAGGGCAGAAACAACAGGCACATATTGTTGATACTACTAATGGGGGCTTGTGCACATCTTGCATTAGTCAGCCAGTTGGTAATCAATGGAATGCAGAACACGATCATCATCACTACCCTAAAGGCATGAACTATGTGTCTAATTATGGCAGCCAGAGACAGGGTAGTCAGAATTGGGGTCAACAAAATCAGCAGTACAGGCCAGCACAGCCACAGTTCAACACTGGGAGCATGGGAGGTATGAGACCCCCCAACAATATGGCACCTTACCCACGACCACAGGGATACAATAATCAGAATCAGCAGCAGGGGTATCACCCACCTCAGCAGCAACATGGTGGAAGGCAGGAAGATGGGTTTTCTAGACTTGAAGCAATGATACAGCAAGTTATTGGGTCTAATGCAAAAATTAATGAGAGAGTCGATGCACATGATGCAGCAATCAAAAATATTGAGGTACAGGTGGTCCAGATTTTGATGTCTCTGAATAATCGTCCTCATGGGACACTACTTGCAAACACTTAGATAAATCCAAAAGATTAGGGACCGAAGCAGCTGATAGCGGTGAGTCTACGTAATGGCAGAGATTTGGATGTAGAGCAAGAAAGGGCTCGAGAAGCTACACAGGATGAGACACTCATACCAGTGCCCATCGAGCTGGATGAATCAATGAAACTGACAAAGGTGACAGTCCAGCCTACTAAAGAAGAAAATAACATGCAGAATGAGATCGAGAAGGAAGCTGAAACTGTCCGGGAGGCAGTAGTTGATGTACCAGCTGAGAAAGATCAGTCCCAATTGATTGGAAAGAAGAGACCCATGCACCCTTCCCCCAGAGGTTGGCTAAGTACAAAAAGGAGGAGCAATACAAGAAGTTCTTTGACATGCTGAAGCAAATCCAGGTAAATATACCATTGATTGAAGCTTTGAAGGAGATGCCTGGGTATGCAAAAATGATGAAGGACTTGATGTCCCAAAAGTTTGATTTTCAAGACTTGGCCACAGTTACTCTCTCAGACCTGTAGTGCAGTGGTGACTAGACCAATTGCGGAAAAGTTGTCTGATCCAGGGAGCTTTACAATTCCATGCACTATTGGTAATTTTGCTTTTGCTAAGGCACTGTGTGATCTAGGGGCCAGCATCAATATTATGCCCCTGGCAATTTATAAGAGGTTGGGAATTGGAAGAGCTAGACCTACCTCTATGTTGTTGCAGCTTGCCGACAGGACTGTGAAACGACCCTATGGAATCCTAGACGATGTCCTGATTCAGGTAGGGAAATTTATGTTCCCCCCAGATTTTGTGATCCTAGGCTTTAAGGTAGATGAAGAGATTCCCTTAATTTTAGGAAGACCGTTCCTGGCCACGGGCAGAGTTCTAATTGATTGTGAGACTGGGGAGCTCAAGATGAGACTAAACGATGAAGAAATAACATTCAATGTGCAGAAATCTATGAGGCGACCAAGTGAATTCGCCAATTGCTCTCTTATTGATGCCGTGGATGTAATTGTAGAGACTGATGATGAAAGGCTGACTATTGAGGACCCCCTTGCTGCATGTCTAATGAATTTGGATGAGGTAAATGGAGAGGATCTGGCGGAATGGGTGTTGGCGTTAGAGGGTAGAGGGTTCTGGGATAGAACCCTAGAGTTTGAGCTCTTGCACTTGGAAAATCTAGAAACTCCTCCAGCCAAGCCATCCATCGAAGAACCACCAAAGCGGGAATTAAAGCCATTGCTCTCCCATCTCAGGTATGAATTTCTTGGACCTAACTCCACATTACCTGTTATTATCTCATCTAGTTTGTTAGATGTGCAGGCTCAACAACTATTACAGGTACTGAAGGAGTGCAAGACTGCCATTGGGTGGACCATGGCAGACATAAAGGGGATCAGCCCCGCTTACTGTATGCACAAAATTCTACTGGAAGAGGGGCACAAACCTTCCAGGGAACACCAAAGAAGGCTGAACCCCAATATGAAGGAAGTGGTGAAGAAATAAGTAATCAAGTGGTTAGATGCAGGAATCATTTTCCCAATCTCTGACAGCAGCTGGGTTAGACCAGTTCAATGTGTTCCTAAAAAGGGTGGCATGACGGTAGTCAATAATGATAAGAATGAATTGATCTCTACAAGAACCGTCATGGGCTGGAGAATTTGCATGGACTATCGAAAGTTAAATCTAGCCACCTGAAAAGATCACTTCCCACTTCCTTTCATTGATCAGATGTTAGACAGATTGGTAGGGAGGTCACATTTCTGTTTTCTGGATGGATACTCCGGGTATAATCAGATCTCCATTGCACCGGAGGACAGAGAGGCACCGGAGGACAGAGAGAATACCTCTTTCACTTGCCCGTATAACATTTATGCCTTTCGGAGGATGCCCTTTGGCCTATGCAACGCACCCGCCATATTCCAACGGTGCATGATGGCCATATTTACTGACATGGTAGAGGATATAACGGAGGTGTTCATGGATGACTTCTCAGTGGTGGGGAACTCATTTGATGAGTGCCTGATAAATCTGACTCGTGTGCTGAAGCGGTGTATCGAACTAATCTGGTTTTGAATTGGGAGAAGTGCCATTTTATAGTACAAGAAGGCATAGTCTTGGGACACCGGGTGTCAAGCAAAGGAATTGAGGTGGATCGTGCTAAGGTAGATGTGATAGCAAAGCTACCCCTCCAACTTTAGTCAAAGCAATCAGAAGCTTCCTTCGGCATGTCGGTTTCTATCGGCGATTCATAAAGGACTTCTCAAATATCGCCAACCCTCTCTGTAAGTTGTAGAAAAAGATCACCTTTTCTTGTTTTCTAATAATTGCAGGGTAGCATTTGAGGAGCTGAAAAAGAGGCTAGTCACAACACCTATCATAGTTTTCCTCGACTGGGAGCAACCGTTCGAACTCATGTGTGACGCTATTGACTACGCAGTGGGGGCAGTGTTGGGACAGCGAAAGGACAAGCTGATGCATCCAATATACTATACTAGTAGAACGCTGAGTAGAGCCCAGCTGAATTACACTGTGACTGAGAAGGAGATGTTGGCCATGGTGTTTGCTTTCGACAAGTTCCGATCATATCTGATTGGTTCCAAGGTAATCGTATATACTGACCACGCAACTCTCAGGTACCTAATTGAGAAAAAGGAGTCTAAGCCGCATCTGATTCGTTGGGTGCTGCTGTTGCAAGAATTCAACCTCGAAATTCATGACCGTAAAGGCACAGAAAATCAAGTCGCTGATCATCTATCACGACTTGAAGGAGCTGAAAAAGCAATCAAGGTCAAAGAGATCCTGGAAACCTTTCCAAATAAGCAGTTGTTCGCTACTAATCTTGAGGAAGAGCCATGGTATGCAGAGTTTGCTAATTACCTAGACAGTGGTGTAGTTCCTCACGACCTTTCATCTGTCCAAAGAAAAAAGTTTTATCGTGATAGCCACATGTATTATTGGGACGAGCCTCATTTGTTTAGAATATGTGTTGACAATATGATCCGGAGTTGTGTCCCCAAGATAGAACAATCTTCTGTTTTGCAGGCTTTTCACGCATCAGCATATAGAGGACATTTTGGAGGGGTCAGGACAGCTGCGAAAGTGCTTGAGGCCGGATTCTTTTGGCCAACAGTGTTTAGAGACGTGCACCTATGGATGAAGGGCTGCAATGAATGTCAACAAACTGGGAACATTTCCCGTCGCTATGAGATGCCCATAAACCCGATTCAAGAGGTAGAAGTATTTAATGCCTGGGGGATTGACTTTATGGGTCCTTCATCAGCTCATTTGACAATAAATATATACTTGTTGCTGTGGATTGCGTGTCCAAGTGGGTGGAAAATACTGCGTTACCCACTAATGATGCAAGAGTAGTGGTGGGATTTCTGAAAAAGGACAAATTCACCCGATTCGGGACACCACGAGCGATTATCAGCGACGGAGGCACTCACTTTTGTAATAGAGCCTTCGAAAAGTTACTTGCAAAGTATGATGTGCGCCACAAGGTGGCTACTCCGTATCACCCGCAAACTAGTAGACAGGTTGAAGTGTCCAACAGAGAGATCAAGAGTGTATTAACCAAGACTGTGAACGCCACAAGAACTAATTGGGCGAGGAAGCTAGATGATGCACTCTGGGCCTACAGGACCGCATCTAAAACACCAATTGGTATGTCACCATATAAGTTGGTGTTTTGAAAGGCCTGTCACCTGCCAGTGGAACTTGAACATAAAGCGTGGTGGGCATTGAAGCAGTTGAACTTAGATATTGAAGCTGCAGGCACAACTAGAATCACTGAGTTGCATGAGCTTGACGAGTTTAAACATCTTGCTTTTGAGAGCACAAGATTGTACAAGAAAATAATGAAGAGGTTACACGACCAGAACATTGTTGAGCGACATTTCAAACCCAGGGACATGGTATTGCTCTATAACTCAAGATTGCGGTTGTTTCGTGGTAAGCTTAAGTCAAGATGGTCTGGACCGTTTCGCGTGGTTGAACTATTCCCTTCAGTTGCTGTAGAGATCGCCTTTGAGAAAGACTTTTGTACATTTAGAGTCAATGGGAAGAGATTAAAACTATATGTGGGCATGAACGAACCAAAGGAAGGGTCTCAGATCCACCTGAATAAACCTCAGAGGTCGAGCGAGCCTTAAATGCGCTCACGTGCGTCATGCCGCGACGTTAAATCAGGCGCTGCGTGGGAGGCAACACGCGAATGTGTTGTATGTGTAGTCTGTAATATAATAATAATAAAAAAAAAAGGTTGAGCAAATCTTGCGCTTGTGTTGCGTCGTGCCGCGACGTTAAATCAGGCGCTTTATGGGAGGCAACCCACGATAGTAGAATTTCTAACATGTTGTATATATGCAGGTTAGTGCGTAGGACGTTACATCACAAGCCTGGACATATCATAGGTAAGGTAGGCATTAAAATAGGTAAAAATAATGCCTAAGGGGCAAAACAATGAACAGAACCCCAACAATAGGCAGCCAATAACGGGTCCACCGCGGTCGTGGCGTAACCTCGGTAGGACCGCGGTCGTGACCCCTCTCTGAAGTTATCACACCGCGGTCACGGCGTAACCATGGAAGGACCACGGTCGCGACCCCTCTCTGAAGTTATCCCACCGCGGTCACGGTGTAACCGCAGCACGATCGCGGTGGACCAGAACGGGCCCAGGTACGACTTGTAGTAGATTTTTTTTTCTTCCCCCCCCCCCCCC
>MU758616.1:3063-16956 GCA_026770625.1 Nicotiana glauca
TTTAGCTAAATAAGAGGTTTTCTATCGGTATTTGGTTGTTGTGGGTAACTACCGTGAATGAAAGTTATCGTTTCGAGTGCTTGGATTATGTGGTATATCATATGATTTCACCTGAGGTTGCAAGTATGGGTTAGTACAGCTGGTTCGGGACTATTCAAAGTATAGGTGTGAGGTTGTGATCGTATTGATGGTTTCAGAAGTGAAAAGGTAGTTTTATGGTTTATGGGCTAGACTGGATTGGGTAATTTCAGCTATGTTATGTTGTCGGGCCTATATGAGATAGGGTGACGTGGGATTACCCCGGGTATATGCTTGGTAAGGTTATTAAGCTATTGGTTGGCTTCTAGGTCAACTCTAGGTATGCTCGAGGACGAGCGTTGGTTTAAGTTGGGGAGGATGTGACGACCCGACCCGTCGTCTCATGAGTTACCGCTCCGTTTCCCCCATTTTATGCTTCTTCATGTTTCATTATCAGTATTTGGTGTGTTAGAGTTGAACTGGATTGGTTTTGGTAGGAAATGAGACACTTAGTCTCTTTAAGGAAGGCTTGGTTTGAAAAAGTCAACCGGATGTTGACTTATGAGTTAGAGGGTTCGGATGGGATTTCCGGTGATTTGTTAGCTTCGGGAAGTGATTTGTGATTTAGAAGTGCGATCGGAATTGATTTTGGAGGTCCGGTGTGGAATTAGGCTTGAATTGGCGAAGTTAGTATTTTGGTGAATTCCGGTTGGTAGGTGAGATTTTGATCCGGAGGTCAGAACAGAATTCTGAGAGTTGCAGTAGTTCCGTTAGGTGATTTTGGATGTGTGTGTAAAATTTTAGGTCATTCGGAGGTGTTTTGATTGGGTTTTTGATCAAATGCTTATTTTGGAAGTTTTTAAGAAACTCAGGCTTAAATCCGATGTGATTTAATGGTTTTAGCGTTGTTTGATGTGTTTTGAAGATTGGAAAAAGTTTGAATAATGTTTGAAGATGTGTTGGTACCTTTGGTTGAGGTCCAGGGAGCCCCGGGATGATTTCGGGTGGTTAACCGGACCACTTTTGGACTTAAAGATTGCAGGTTCAACTGTTTGTGTTGCAGAAGAAAATTGCTCTTCGCGTTCGCATGGGTGAGTCGCGAACGCGTAGAGGAAATTTTGGTGGCCTGGAATTTAGTCTTCACGATCGCGTGGTATAGGGTCGTATTCGCGTAGTTCTGAAAGGCGAAGCTTCGCGTTCGCGGTGGGGATCACGCGTTCGCGTAGAAGGAAGTTAAGGCCTGGTGAAATTTGTTCATCGCGTTCGCGTCAAAGGGCACCCGTTCGCGTTGTTAGAGCTTATGAAGGTTCGCGTTCGCGTGCTGGGATCCGCGTTCGCGAAGAGTTAAATTTTGGTCAACATTTTCTGGTCATCGCGAACGCGGGGGTGTTGACCGCGTTCGCGTAGGATAAATTGCACCTGGACAGAAGGGTTTTTATATTATTTCATCCGCGAAGCTTGGTCCATTTTCCTCCATTGTTGAGCACCTTGAGAGCTTTTTGGTAGAAATTGAAGAGGGTTTCGACGGGAATTGATTGGAGGTGTGAGTCCTATGGCCTAGAAACATTATTTTTATTGAAGAATCAATCTGTAAATTCATGGAAATTTGAGTAAAATTGGAAGAACTAGGGCTTAACTTTTGAAATGAAAATTCGGGATTTTAGGGGGCATTTGAGCTCCGATTTTGGTAAATTTGATATGTATGAACTCGTGGCGAGACGAGGAATCCGGTGATGTAAATTTTATAATTTTTTGAGAAGTGGGCCCGGGGATTGGGTTTTGCTAGTTTCGAGATTTTTGCTATTTTTCGATTGTTTTCGATTGGGTATTGTTCCCTTAGCATATTGTGATGTATCCGCTCTATTTTTGGATAGATTCATCGCGCGTGGAGGCCGATTTGAGGGGCAAAGGCGTCGCGAGCTAGAGATTTCACCGGTTCGAGTTGAGTAATGATTGTAAATGATAGTCTGAGGTTTTGAAACCCTGGATTCACACATCATAGTGCTGTATTGAGGTGACTTGCACGCCGGATAGCGAGCATGGGGTAGAGGTTGGGGATTGTGACTTGGTCCGTCCCGATTGATGAAATTACTACGTATTTGACTGAAACTACTTGTTATCATCATAAATTGGGCTGATTGCCATGTTTGGATTTCGTGCCAACTATGTGAATCCTTCAGGGATTGATATCACCGTTTTGCATCACTTTTGCATATTATTTGATCTCGGTCCAAGGTTTTAATACTATTTTGCAAACTCAGCCGTTTTTCTAAGATTTGAAACGTTAAACAATATTTTACTGACGTTTTGAGATAAGAGCTATAATGTTAATATTGCCCACGTGGCTTATGTGCATTTCTGGACTGAGCATGGATCGGGCTGCATGCCGCAGCGGTGTTACACTGATTTTGAGGCTGAGGGCCTGATTGATGCCATGAGATGGCTTGATATTGCGCTTGAGCTGTAGGAGCCCCTCCGAAGTCTCTACACACCCCCAGTGAGCGCCGTCGGCGTTAAATGGATCGGGTTGCGCGCCACAGCGGGTACCGGAGTGTATCGTTATATGCATTGCATTTTACTCATGCATTTGTTCCTATTTGTATTATTTGTTATGATATTCCAGCACTCGCATTTCATTGGCATCCATGCTATTTTTGCAATGCTTACCTGATACCCCGGTGTTAATTGTTAATGGAGTGTTGTGCCCGAGGGGCTCACTTATGTGCTGACTTGCACTATCTGTTTCGCATTCATTTGCTTAACTGTTGGAAAAAGATGTTTTCAAAAGAGGTTTAAAACTGAGTCCAGATATTTTCAAAGATTTCACGGTTTCACAGTTTTCTCAAAGGGTTACACTGTACTATATAGCATGATGACTTGTTTTACGTGGTTACTTGCTGCTCAGTTATTATTTACCTTTAATACTCACTGAATTGCACCTGCACCTCGCGTGCAGATGCATGTATTGGTTTACCGGGTAGCGGGTTTGAGCTGGTTGAGGATTTTGCTATTGTAGCCGAGCAAGGTAACCGCCAACGTTCGCGGCACCAGATTTCTCCTTTTGATTCTAAATTTTTAATCCATGTATTACAGGCCTTGTAGTTGACTTAAAAATCTTTCTAGATGCTCGTGACTTGTGACACCCCGGTCGGGCTGTATCGGGATGGTTCCCTGTTTTATTATTTTTCTTCTGCACATATGATAATTTTATTAATATTTTAGACTTATTTATGCTAAGTAATTATTAAAGAGGTATTGATGTCTGTTGGTTGGCGTTGTCTTCACGAGAGGCGTTATCACGACCGGGTTTGGGGGTTGGGTCGTGACAAGTCTTAGGAATTAGGGGGAGCTGAGTAAAATTATTATGTTACAAATTCTATGAAAGTCTGATTTTATGTTAATATCTACGAAATTCCTCATTTATCTACAAATAAACTACAAATCAGTTTAAGTATGTATAAAGCAGTATTGTTTTTAAGGGTATCTATAAAATTACTACATTTATACTACAATTAAACTATGATCTATGTTGAAAAAAAATGTTGACTACAAAATTTCTCTTCATCTACAAAATTTCTACAAAAAATCTACAAATAAACTACAAATCAATTTAGTATTGTATAAGGCTGTACTGTTTTTAAGGGTATCTACAAAATTACTACATTTATACTACAGTTAAACTACAATCTATGTTGGAAAAAAATGTTGACTATAAAATTTTCTTTTCATCTATAAAATTTCTTCAAAAAAACTACAAATCAGTTTAAGTATTGTATAAAGCTGTATTATTTTTAAGAGTATCTACAAAATTACTATATTTATACTACAATTTATGTTGAAAACAAATATTGACTGCAAAATTTTCTCTTCACCTACAGAATTTCTACAAAAAAAACTACAAATCAATTTAAGGTTTCAGGGTGAAGCTTAGTCTTTAACAGTTGAATCTTTGAATCAAAGTCAGAAGAAGGGGTAGGGGATTGATTGGTTTCAGGGGTGATTTGAAGGTAAATATTATATAGAATTTTGAGATGGCAATCAACATTTGACACGCCCGAGGCTGGGCTTATGCTTCTCTTCTCCAACGGAAAAATTGAGAGCCCTAGATTGCTTTTGCTTACATACCAAAAAGGCAGTAGCTATATATCGTAAAACCATAAGAATATGATTTTGAATCCGAAAAGAAATAGAAAAGCGTGGGCCCTACTATTTCGTACGTAACAAAATTGCAATTTTCATCTCTGTATTTTTTAAGAAGAAGAAGGAATGGAGAAGAGGAAGAAAGGGGAGGGAAAAATGATGCAGGTCTTAGTAATTATGGGGATAGAGAAACGTGGGATATATGGACACCTTTAATTAAGGAGTAAAAATTACCCATTAATTAAGGAGTAAAAACTGCCCATTAATTAGACCCTTAATTAAGTATGGTATAGGATTGGTAATTTGGTATACTAAGTGTAATTAAATCAAACCTTAAAAATTGAGGGTAATAAGGTTTCCTATGTTGCATAGGAATGTAAAAATTCATATAGAATTTACATAGTGGCGAAGCCAGGAAATTTAATATAATAAGGGTGTTCAAATTTTGAACCTCGTTGCAAGTGGACTATCCAAGGGTGTTCAAAGTCTATTTTTAATCAATAATAAATAATATTTTATCTCATACATAGTATAATTTTTCGGCAAAGAGTGGTCAGTTGACCATCCTTGGGTCAACATAGCTTCCCCCTCGAGCTAGCCCACCCCAACTAGTTTGGAATGGAGGTTTAGTTTTCTTTACTGATTATGTTATTATTGATGGAAAAATACTTTTGATATCTCAAAAAGAAATATTCCAAAATTATGTCTAGATTCATTTTCACACTATTATATTAATGAGTCATTATTATAGTAATTATTTTAATATATTTGTAACACTAATTTATTAAGTTTGAATTCATTTATCGAAATCTGACAATTAAGTGATAATAGTTATTATACGTTATTTGTTAACGTTTTTATCACATTATCTTATGGATTACTTTTATAGCAGATTGTAAAATCTGATAACTAATGATAATGGATTACATTGTTGTTATGATTACTTTTGTAACAGAAAAGTTTTAATGGATTGCTTTGATTGTTAACGTATTATTTTCATCAGATTGTGAAGTTTTGGACTATATATACTTTGTTGTTTTTCATCTTTTGATAGTAGTAAAAATAACAAAGTTAAAATTTTTCCTTCCTTTTCTTTCATGCTGGGTTTTATTTTATACAATCTTTGTTGTTTCTGCTCCTAGTTATACTAGAAGAGCTTGTTGAATCCTGGGGGATATACCTAATAATATAATCACGATGTGGGTGAAATATCCTTAAGGACAGTGTCCTTGACACGCCTCAAGCCAAACCTTTTATTCTCCATAATCATCCAATTTTTTCCAACAATCTTAAGGATATTTTCACGTATTATTATGGAGAATAACGCTACTAATGTTGTTGTTGATGCTACTACACCTGCTGCACCAACTGTTTCTGTTGCTGTTCCATTACCAATTACCAAACCTTTTCCTGATGTTTCAAAAATTGAGATTTTTGGTGGTGATAATTTTAAGCGCTGGCAGGAACGCGTGCATTCCATTTTGGATATGCATGGAGTTGCTTTTGCACTTACTGATCCTAAGCCAATTGAAGCAACTTTCATTCATATGGATCAATGGGTTCATACTAATAAGGTATGTAGACATACTATAATTTCTACTCTTTCTAATGAATTGTTCAATGTCTACGTTTCCTACAAGGAGGCAAAAGAAATCTGAGAGTCAATGATAACAAAGTACACTACTAAAGATGCTACTAAACTAAAGTTTGTAATTGTAAATTACTACAAGTGGGAAAAGACGGAGAACTAGGACATAACTGCACAAATCAACGAATATCACAAGTTGATTGAAGATTTAAAATCTGAAGATATTTCTCTGCCCGAACAGTTAGCTAGTATGCTTATAGAAAACTTCCCAAATCTTGGAGTGACTACAAACAACAATTGAAACACAAACACAAGCGATTGTCGCTGAAGGACATGGACAAGCATATTATAATTGAAAATACCAATCGCAAGCAAGCTGTTGCTGACAAAGGAAAAGAGATTGCTACAAGAGCCAACCTGGTGGAGAACAATAAGTGGCAGAACAAATCAAATAATAGGTATGATAAAGGAAATGGTTAAACCTAAAACCAACAATCAATCAAGAAAAAAGGTAGTTGCTTTGTGTGTGGAAAACCTGGCCATCATGCTACTCAATGCCGGAAGAGGGTTGGGAATGACAATCCCGCTAAGGCTAGAGTAAATTTAACTGAAGCCAAAATGGATGACATAATTGCTGCAGTTGTTTCCCAAGTGAACCTTGTGGCCAATGTGAAAGATTGGGTATTAGATTTGGGTGCCACTAGGCACATATGTGCTAACAAAAAAGACTTTGTGTCTTACACCCAAGTTGAGGAAGGAGAAGAGGTTGTATATCTTGGTGACTCAAGGACTAATCCAGTTCTTGAAAACGGCAAAGTTCTTCTCAAACTCACATCTGGCAAAACTTTGGCATTGAATGACGTGTTGCATGTTCCTAGTATCCGAGCCAAATTGGTCTCTATGGGATTATTAGAAAAATTGGGGGTGAAGGTTTCTTTTGAATCTGATAAGGTCGTGTTGACCAAGAATAATAATTTTGTTGGCAAGGGTTATTATAATCATGGCTTGTTTGTACTCAATGTTATCAATGAAAATGCTAGTACTTCTGCTTACTTGATTGATTCTTTTTATTTATGGCATGCTAGATTAGGACGTGTTAGTTTATCTTATATTAACAAAATGCATTCTGAAGGTCTTATTTCAAATATTAATTTTTCGAATATTGATAAGTGTAAAGTTTGTGCAGAAGCTAAACAAACTAAGAAATCATGTGCTTCAGTGTTTAGAGAATCTGAATTATTAAGTTTAATTCATACTGATTTAGGAGACTTGAAACAAACTATGACTAGAGGAGGGGAAAAAAATTATGTGACTTTTATAGACGATTTTTCTAGATATACAAAAGTTTATTTGTTGAGAAATAAGATGAAGCTTTTGATAAGTTTTTAATTTATAAATCTGAAGTAGAAAATCAATTAGATAAGAAAATCAAAAGAGTTAGATCCGATAAAGGTGATGAATTTATTTGTTGAATGATTATTGTGAGAAAGAAGACATAATTCACGAGATAACTCCGTCATATTCTCCACAATCAAATGGTGTAGCGAAAAGAAACAATAGGACCTTAAAGGAAATGATGAATAGCATGCTTGTTAGTTCTGGTGCTCCGGATAATCTTTGGGGTGAAGCCATTTTATTTGCTTTTCATTTACAAAATAGAATTCCTTATAAGAAAACGGATAAAACTCCTTATGAGTCGTGGAAGGGCTATCCACCTAATTTGAAATATTTAAAAGTGTGAGGGTGCCTTGCTAAAGTTATGTTACCTGATCCTAAGAAAAGAAAAATAGGATCTAAAACATCTGATTGTATGTTTATTGGGTATGCTGAAAGCAGTGCACCATATAGATTTTTAGTAGTCAAAAGTGATGTACTTGAAAACTATACTATTGTTGAATATAAAAATGTTGAATTTTTTAAAAATATTTTTTCTTTAAAATTTGAAAATATTTTTGATGATCCTATTATTAAAAGTGATAATATTTCACATGTTCCAATTTTTCAAAATGACTTTGAAAGTGAGGATTTAAGAAGAAGCAAAAGACCAATGAAAGAAAAAAAATTTGGTAATGATTTTTATACTTATCTTGTGGATAATGATCTTTTAACATATTCTGAAGCTATTTCTTCTTGTGATGCCTCATTTTGGAAAGAAGCTATTGATGTAGAATTAAATTAAATTTTACAAAATAAAACTTGAATTTTAGTTGATTTACCTCCGGGAGCTAAACCCATTGGTTGTAAATAAATTTGTAAGAAGAAACTCAATCCGGATGGTTCCATTGATAAATACAAATCTAGACTTGTTGCAAAAGGTTTTACCCAAAAGCAAATATTGATTATTTTGACACTTATGCTCCTGTAACTAGAATTTCCTAGATTCGTGTTTTACTTGCCTTGCTTCAATTTATAAACTTTTTATTCACCAAATGGATGTTAAAACTGCATTTTTAAATGGTGATTTGGAAGAGCAAATTTACATGGAGCAACCTGAGGGTTGTATAGTGTCTGGCCAAGAAATAAGTATGTAAATTACAAAAACTTTATATGGTCTAAAGCACACCTAAACAGTGGCATAAAAAATTTGATCAAGTATTGATTAATGATGGTTTTTTATTAATTGAAGTAGATAAATGTGTCTATACAAAATGTGTAGATGGTACATGTGTTATTATTTGCCTTTATGTGGATGGCATGCTTATTTTTAGTTCTAAGCCTTGATTTGGTACATAAACCAAAATTTTCTTGTCTTCTAATTTAAAGATGAAAGACATGGGAGAAACTAGTGTTATTTTAGGCATGAAAATTATAAGAGATGACAATAGTTTGATGTTGACTTAATAATATTATGTTGAAAGAATTATTAAAAAATTTGATAATTTTGATGTGGTACCTGTAAGCACTTCTTGTGATGCTAGTAGTCAATTAAAAAAGAATAAGGGTGATGCTATAGATCAAAATAAATATGCTCAAGTTATTGGTAGTCTAATGCA
Organism: Nicotiana glauca; assembly: GCA_026770625.1. Lineage (NCBI taxonomy): Eukaryota > Viridiplantae > Streptophyta > Magnoliopsida > Solanales > Solanaceae > Nicotiana > Nicotiana glauca. Next base: position 11,803 of record MU758616.1, read on the forward strand.
TTTGATGAATTTTACTAGACCTGATATTGCATATGCTGTGTGTAGATTGAGTAGATATACTCAAAACCCGAGTCATGATCATTGGAATGCATTACTAAGAGTAATGAAATATTTGAGAGGTACCATGAACTATCGTATTAAATATAGTGGATTTCCAACTGTACTAGAAGGATACATTGATGCTAACTGAATCTCTGATTCAAATGAGATAAAATCCACTAGTGGTTATGTGTTCACCCTCGGTGGAGGTGTTGTGGCATGGAAATCAGCTAAACAAACAATAAAAGTTACATCTACCATGGAATCTGAGTTTGTGGCATTGAAATTGGCTGGCAATGAGGCCGAGTGGTTAAAGAACCTTTTGGCAAGTATTTTGTAACACCCCGCACATTCAAATTAGGTATGAATGAGTTAAATGAGTAGTAAGATTATATTTCGGACATATTAAGTCCCATCGGGATGATTATGGGTGGAAATAGTTATTTCAAAATCAAGATGGAAAGATAGGTGCATAAGATTTGACAAAATCGACTAAGTTTGCAGAAGGTCTATCTTCCATCAAGTTTGAGTGAAAATATGTAATGAATTGGGGAAAATGCAAATCATAAAAGTTGTAGGCCTTCGAAATAGCTTTCCAACGATATATTATGGAGCCCGAGCAGATCTTTGTACAACATGTTATGCATGTTTTACAGAATAGTATTTGATATGCACGCTGGTAGCGCGCCCATTAGCGCGGCGCGCTAATTTTGAGGCAGTATTACTATCGTTTAGCGCGGTCAGTAGCGCGGGCAAGCCTCCAGGAGCGCGGGCGCGCTCGTGGGGGATCATTTTAAAGCTATATTTCATCCCCCACAGCCCCTAAACATAAAAACTTGATTTAAAAAGGGGAACTCTCAAAAACCTAACTCCTTAAGGTTTCTTCCACTACCCAAGGTAAGTTCTAATGGCGATTCTAAGTTAATTTCAATTTTCCAACATCTTATTAATATGGGTAAGCCCTCCATATCATTAGATATTCGATTGGGACATCATTGTTGAGAGAAGGAAGCCTAGAACTCGAATTCAAAGGGTTTGAACTTCAAAAAGGTAATGTCTTCACCCTCTAATTGATTCTATCATTGAATTAATGATTATAGACAGAGTTCATGAGATATGAGTTGATGGGTTTGATAGAAAAGCATAAACGGTGATACGTTTGGGTTGTTGATTGATTATTATTGGTTATGGGTGTTGATTACCTTATGGGTGATAAAGAATAACGTTGATTATAACCATTTGAGACTTTAGAATTTATTTAGGAGCAAGAGAATGGGTTATTGGGTGTAGAAATACCATTAATAAGGAATATGAAGCTTTATGTCACCAAGTGTTTGAAAAAATGCTTAAGCGACTAAAACATGAGAATTATTGCTAATATGGAATCGCTTTGACTTGTATTGATATAGATTAAAGTTGAATGGGTTGGCGAATGTTGTATTACGCTCAAGAGCAGGAAGTTAAGGTATATGAGGCTAACTCTCTATGTTTGGGAATTTTAATGATTCTCCCTACACTACGTTTCTTTTACGACGTTACCAATTACCTTAGAAATATAGTTAAGTCTAGTTCCTTGAATAGTTGCAGAACTTCTATTGTCTAGCTTCATAACTCGCTCATGACTTTCATTCTGAATGTTGTGAGATAAGTGCGTATTCAATATAGACTTTGGTTTGATGCCCCCGAGTCTTAGTATAGATTACTCAGTATGCCATAAACAGTTGAAGTTTCAGTGTTCATAATCAGTTCAAGAATACATGTCTCAGTCTAGTCCCATTCAGTATTCCAGTATTATGTAACTCAGTGTGATCCAATATTCCAATATTATGTAACTCAGTGTGATTCAGTATCCCAGTATTATGTAACTCAGTGTGATCCAGTAGTCCAGTATCATGTAACTCAGTGAGATTTAGTATCTCATTATCATGTATTGCAGTTTGATTCTCAATTCCTGAATGTTGAACACCTGTATTTGAGCCTGAGGCCGCAATTTATGCTTTATGCATCTTTGGGCCTGAGGTCGCAGTTTATGCTTTATGCATCTTTGGGCCTGAGGCCGCAGTTTATGCTTTATGCATCTTGGACCCAACTAGGTCAGGAATCCAACTAGAGTAAGAATTTAAGAAGTAAATGCGGAAGCAATAACAACAAGAAATTGAACAACTAGAATTAAAGAGATGAAAATAAAGGATATGGAAAAGATTCAGGGAAAGAATTCCAAGAACTTCCAAGAACGCAAGTTCTTTCCAAGAACTTCCAAGAACGCAAGTTCTTTCCAAGAACTTCCAAGAACGCAAGTTCTATTATTTTGACAAGATCAAAGTAACAACGTCTTGATTTATGGAACAAATATTTGCCTTTATTTAAAAAGCAAACCAAAATAATAGATTCGGATCTTGACCGCTTTACGAGTAACTTGAGACAACAATTAATAACTAGTATTAATCGCCTTCTAAGAATACCATAAAGAAATCAAAGATATCATAAAAGAGAAGTAATCTTACTACCTTAAACTATGAACTAGTAAAGGTTGAAAGATAAATCTCAAAGCGCAAGTAACAAAGGTTCAAAGAACTCTCAAAGTATGATATATTTAATCAATAATGTAGTGTCTTATGAAGGAGAAGATCTCCCTATTTATAGGAGTATTAAAGCATAAAAAATCCTTTTAAAACTAGGCGGGGTGGTTGTTATGGCAAACAAAATCATTACAATTAGGTAGGGTGGTTGCTAAAGAGTAAGAAAAGTCATTAAAATTAGGTTGGGGGGGGGGGGCGGCCAAGATCGTTGGGGCAAATTTGGGCCTTAAAACAACTAGTTTGGGTCATTGGCTTGGATTTCAATTAGGCTCCTTTTGTAACACCTCCTTTTGGACCTCTTTTAAGCTCATTTTGAGCCTATTTGGTGTACTTCAAGGGCTGATTTGGGTGACCCAATCTTCCTACTCTTGGACTTCAATTTGAGCTACCAAATAATTGTAAAACTTAGACAATTCTTCTCCTTTGGGCTTGAGTACTTCCTCCATAGTTAGAAGCTTCTTTATTTGCCATTGAAGTCCAACAACCTTAGTCTGCAATTCTTTAGTTTGAGATCTTATAAATGACCTTCTTGGAGCTTCCAAAAGTCTATCCTTATCAGTGATGCTATCATTCCTCTCTTCTTGAAAAGAATTCGTCCCCGAATTCGATCCTACGTCGAACAAAGACAAGTCAGCAACATTGAATGTAGCACTTACTTGAAACTCACCAGGAAGGTCCAGCTTGTAAGCATTGTCTCCAATCCTTTCAAGGACTTGAAAGGGGCCATCTCCTCTAAGATGCAACTTTGAGTTTCTTTTGGAAGGAAATCTCTCCTTTCTAAAGTGAACCCAAACTAAATCTCCAAGTTTAAAAATAACTTATTTTCGACCCTTATTCTTTCTCAAGGCAGTTTGCTCATTTTTCTTCTCAATTGCAAGCCTTGTTTGCTCATGAATTTTTTTCATCATCTCAGCCTTTGTCCTACAATCAAGATTAGCAATATCATTAGTAGGTAGTGGTAATAAATCAAGTGGAGTAAAGGGATTAAATCCATAAACAACTTCAAAAGGAGACATACCTGTAGAAGGATGGATTGTTCTATTGTAAGCAAATTCAATCATAGGTAAGTGATCTTCCCATGAAGTTAATTTACCTTTCAAAACAGCCCTCAACATGTTTCCTAAGGTTCTATTAACTACTTCAGTTTGTCCATCAGTTTGTGGGTGACAAGAAGTGGAAAACAACAATTTAGTGCCTCACTTCCCCCAAAATACACGCCAGAAGTGACTCAAAACTTAGCATCCCTATCACTAACAATAGTTCTAGGTATACCATGCAATTTGACAACCTCTTTTACAAAAAGATTAGCAACATGTGAGGCATCATTAGTCTTTAAACAAGGAATAAAACGAGCCATTTTGGAGAACCTATCTACCACAACAAATATACTATCCTTACCATACCTTGTTCTAGGCAAACCTAATACAAAATCCATAGAAATATCAATCCAAGGTGAAGTAGAAATAGGTAATGGCGTGTAAAGATCATGTGGTAATACTTTAAATTTAGCTTGTTTACATTCCAAACACTGTGTGCACATTCTTTCAACATCTTTTCTCATTCCAGGCCAAAAGAAATTTTCAGCAAGTATGTCTAATGTCTTTGGGACCCCAAGGTGTCCCATAGGTCCTCCACAATGTGCTTCCTTTACAAATACTTCACGTAAAGAGCAATTAGGGATACACAACTTAATCTTGTAGGTTAAACCTATCAAAAGGACCCAACTTACAATCTGCAAAAGTTTTGCCAAAATCAACATCATTAGCATAAAGTTCCTTGATTTGATCAAAACCCATCAACTTAGAAGTGATGGTAGAAACTAAGACATACCTTCTTGAAAGTGCATCAGCAACAACATTCTCTTTCCCTTGTTTGTAAGAAATTATATAAGGAAAAGTTTCAATGAATTCAACCCACTTAGCATGCCTTCTACTAAGCTTACCTTGACTCTTCAAGTATTTCAAGGATTCATGGTCAGTTTTAATAACAAACTCTTTTGGCCACAGGTAATGTTTCCATGAGGCTAAAGCCCTTACCAAAGCATAGAGCTCTTTATCATAAGTGGAATAGTTCAATGTGGCTCCACTCAACTTCTCACTAAAGTAGGCAATAGGTTTAGAATCTTGCGTCAAAACAGCACCTATTCCTTTGCAAGAAGCATCACATTCAATTTCAAAAGATTTAGAAAAATCAGGCAATTGTAACAACGGAGCAGAACATTTTTCTTTCAACAAGTTAAAAGCATCATCTTGTTCTTTTCCCCATTTAAAAATCTTATCCTTTTTAATAACTTTAGTTAAAGGAGAAGCAATGGTGCTAAAGTCTCTCACAAACCTCTTATAAAAACTAGCAAGTCCATGAAAACTCCTAACTTCAGTTACACTCTTAGGTTTAGGCCATTCTTTAATTGCTTTGATTTTCTCTTCATCAACCTCAACTCCTTTAGAACTAACTACAAAATCCAAGAAAATCACACGATCCACATAAAAAGTACACTTTTTAAGATTAGCAAAAAAAAAAAATTTCTTTCTAAGAA
>MU758616.1:18280-29381 GCA_026770625.1 Nicotiana glauca
AATCCATTAGGAATATCTTCTGGAAAGACATCTTCAAAATCCTGCAAAAGAGAAGAAATACTACTTGGCAAAGAAGAAGTTAGCAACTCAGAATTAATCAAAGCCTATTTGTAAGTTAGTATTATGGGCAGTCCCTCTTTTCTTGCATTTAAACACTCTTTGGCTTTTATATAGGAACTCTTTTTTTTTTCTTTCCTTAGCCTATTTTCTCTCACCAAGATTTATCTCTTCTCTCACCTGAGGTCGCAGTTATGTATACGTATACTTGGGCCAGAGGCCGTAGCTTGTGCACATATATATATTGGGCCTGAGGCCGCAGTTTAATATTCAGATAAACAGGTTGTTCATCATTCAGAAGAGGGAGTATTCATATCCTTACTTCCTTTCAGTTCAATTATTAGTTACCGTTCAGTTATCAGCTATCATATCAGTTACCAGTTATCCGTTATCAGTTTAATTACCAGTTATCAGTTCAGTTATCAGTTATCAGTTATTAGTTACCAGTTATCATTTCAGTTTCAATTTGAATAGTTATCATTTCAGCTATCAATTATAAATTCTCAGTTATCAGATTAGTTTTAGTTTCAACATTTATAATTCTTTCTTTCAGTTGCTTTACATAACAGTACAATTCAAAAGTACTGACGTCCCTTTTGCCCGAGGCCTGTATCTCACGATGCAGGTAATGATTTACAGGTTGATGATGCAGAGCGCTAGGATTCTCGTACCTGCTATTTCGTGATCCCCAGTTCTTTCGGGGCATTATCATTACTTTACAGCCTTTGAGTATTTACAGATAGTTATTGCTTTCAGTACTTCAATAGAGGCTTCATAGTCCAGAGTAACAGTTAGACAGTGTCTCAGGCTTTTCATGTTAAGCTATGTTGGCTACAAATATGTACTAAAATTGTATAAGTATTTCTGCACTTTGATTTATAGCATCCAGACTTTCAGTATATCATCATGTGTTAGTTTATCTTCCGCATTTAGTATGTTATGATACCACATATTGATTCAGCCAGCCAGTGGGTTCGCTCGGTCACATATAGTCAGGCATCGAGTGCCGTGTTACATCCAGGCCCAGGTTCGGGGCGTGACAAAGCTTGGTATCAGAGCACTAGGTTCAAGAGTCCTAGGGAGTCTATGAAGCCGTGTCTAGTGGAGTTTCCTTTATATGTGTGTGGCGGCCACTCATATAAACGGTTAACTACCAAGCCATACAGGATTGTCTCATTTATTTCTACTCTAGATCGTGCCATAAAGCTTAGAGCAATAGTTAACCTTCTCTTCATATCGAATTCCAGACGTATTGGATGCCCAAGCGACGCGCAAGAGAAACCTATGGTCCTAGAGAGGATAATTGCCCATTGGGGGTATAATTATGAAGTACAGCTTGGTAAATATGAGACTTGAGAGGGTGTTAAAAGTGGGATGCAATGGATAGTAGTACAGATTAAAGCATAACTTTATCAGAAAGTACAAAAGCAGTTATCATGTCTTATGGCTATTAGTTTACCTTAGTTATCAGTTATACAATCTTTCAGTTGGAAAAGTTATGGTTATTCAATACGCCAGTATTCAGTTATATGTTTACCAAATATCCAATTTTCAGTGTATCAAAATTTCTGGTGACTTGGGAGTATACAGTGATGCATATGGGTTCTCAAAGAAAATGTAAGTAACAGTGGTTGTAGCTAAATCTTCGCATATTTTAGGTTCGGATTTAGACCCAAGAATCATCGGATGGTGCAGTAATTGATTTATCAGATAATAGTATACTCTAAAGGATAAGTTTGTGTATGGTAATCGTATGTGTTTTACCTTAGAGAACAATTTCTTTTAATTTTTAGAAATGGAGCCACAAGTTGGATGATGATAGTTCAGATGTTAGACCCTAACATTGGTCATTATAGTTTTGGACAGAAAAGAGCCTAAGGGTAAAATAACTAGGAGTCAGAAACGTTTGTTATTTCCAAAGATGTGATTTCGTACAACTCATGCAAATGACTAGAAGATATGATGTATGAAACGAGAACCAAGAGCAGCCAATTATTAATTTCAGGGAATAATTTTAAGTTGTTTAGATTTATTCAAATCAGAACTGGAAGTACCACGTTAGTAAGCTACTATAAGAAACAGTTATTGATGTAAGATAAAAGATATGGCAGTTCCCCCTTAGGTTATGTGACTAAGTGATTACCGCGGATGTTTATAGTATGATATGATTTTGTATTATATAGAAAGTTTGGGGTTAGATATTCTAATTTTGTTTAAGATAGATGAATTCCCTAAGTGTGATTTATGCACATAGTTTAGAAAAGAAAAAAAAGGATAGTATGCGACCATAGAATAGGGTCGGATGATGAAGGAAGTTAGAAATAACCTTATTCCTCAATCTAGTTATCCAAAGTAGAACAAGAAAACGTGATTCTAGCAGGTGTTTAGTAAAAGAATAATAAGTAAGTTTTGAGTTGATATAGTGAATTAGAACTTTTAGTAGAGGTACAATTTGATTCACTTAGCCAGGTTAACTCTAGTGAGTGGATGACAGTATGAAATACCGAATGCATGTGTTAGAGCCCAAAGAGTTTAAGTTAAACCCGAAGTATAGTGGTAGTGGAAAAACAAAATCAGCTAGGCAGTAAGAGAGCCAAATACGGAAGAATAGCCTTTAAGAATTATCGAAATGTGATTTCTCCAAGATTGGCAGTATGAGCAGAGTTAAATTATTAGGATTGTGTATGATAGTTTTTCATAGCTCAGAAGTAATTGGAAGATGAGTCGTCATTGACGTAGAGTGCAAAGAATTACAGAAAATAAGGAAAGTTATTTAAATTCCAAAAAAAAAGGGGGTGGGGGTAGGGGGTGGGGAGAATCCACAAGCATAAGACGGTCTCAAGGGTGATGTAAAAAAAAAACCCATCAGTAATTCCAGATGGAGATTTGAAACTCGAATAGTTAGCATGGGATATGAAAAAGAAAATCAGTTCGGTAATGAGGAAAAATTATATAATTACCACAGGGATTATGTATAGCATGTGTAAGAAATACAAAGTGAGTAGAATGATCACCGAGCTTAGTTATTGATGATAAAGTGATCACAGAAAAGCTCTAAAATCATGCCTATTTATATGCCATAAGGGTAGTGCCATTGCACGAGACTCTAATCTTCAGAGTACTGGTCAAAGACTTAGGTCACAATAATTCTATAAGTGTTTATAGTAAGTGCTTAAGAAGATAAAGTATGGGAAGTATTACTCATGATTGAGGTAGATAAGAGAACTCTGGTAAAAGAAGTTCACCAACCAAGATAGGAGTTCGACTTCGGACTCTAAAAATGACGGAGTTGTTGTCTAGAACAGAACTTGTTCCCCCTTAGTAGCCAAAGAGAAGGAGAAATAATTTGATGGTCCCTATGTGTTGCAGGTGAAAGAGGAGATTCACAAGTATAAGGTGATGGCTTTTGAATAAGGGGGAGATGATGGTACTTTGAGGTACCAATTCAGATTGTGTGTTCCACACATAGATGGACTTAAAAAGGGAAGATCATGTTAGAAGCCTATAATCCCTGGTATTCTTTCCATCCAGGTTCCCCAAATAGGCATCACGACCAAGGAAATTTATTGGTTGAACGACATGAAAAAGAACGTAGTAGACTTTGTGGTCAAGTGTCCGAATTATAAGTAAGTGAAAGTCGAGCAGCAGAAAGCCTAGTGTTTTATCACATACCTCTCATTGACCTTGCTAGTAATAACACCTACCATTCTAGTATCAAGATGGCACCGTACGAAGCTCTGTATAGGCGAAGGTGTCTGTACAGATCACCAGTTGGTTGGTTCGAAGTTGGAGAAATGGAGTTGTTATGACTCGATTTGGTCTATCAGACTATAGAGAAAGTTAAGTTGATTCAAGAGCGTTTGAAGAAAAATCAGAGCCGCCAAAAGTCATATTCGAGCGTGCGGCATAGAGACCTAGAGTTTCAAGTTGATGATTGGATGTTTCTGAAAGTTTCGCTTATGAAAAGCGTTATGAGATTTGGGAAGAAGAGGAAGCATAGTCCCTGCTATATTGAGCCATATATATTCTTGCGAAGGATCGGTCAATTAGCTTATGAGTTGGAGTTGCTACTATAATTAGTGGTGGTACAACCAGTATTTCACGTGTCATGTTATAACATTCAAGTTTCCAATACTCAGATACTCATGTCAGTTCAATACTCAAATACTCATGGCAGTTCAGTACTCAGATACTCATGTTAGTTCGATACTCAAATACTCATGGCAGTTCAGTACTTCGACACTCATGTCAGCTCAATACTCAGCTACTCATGTTAGTCCAATACTTAGACATTCATGCTAGCTTAGTACTCAGATTATGCAAATATTCGTGCTAGTTCAATATTCATATATCCATGGCAGACCAATATTCAGTCAATGCAGCAGTCATTCAGTTCAGTATCGCAACAGTTCAGTAATCATGTATTCATTCAGTTTAGTATGGAAGTGTTAATGAAAGTTCATGCTCCCACCAAACCCACTTAAGTTCCGAAGTTAGCCAAAGATACAACCAGGACAATCATTCGAGGACAAATGATCCCAATGGGGAGATAATGTAACACCCCGCACATTCAGATTAGGTATGAATGAGTTAAATGAGTAGTAAGGTTATATTTCAGACATATTAAGTCCCATCGGAATAATTATGGGTGGAAATAGTTGTTTCAAAATCAAGATGGAAAGATAGGTGCATAAGATTGAAAAAATCGACTAAGTTTGTAGAAGGTCTATCTTCCATCAAGTTTTAGTGAACATATGTAAGGAATTGGGGAACGTGAAAAGCATCAAAGTTGTAGGCCTTCAAAATATCTTTCCAACGATATATTATGGAGCCAAAACGGATCTTTGTGCAAAAGTTTATGCACGTTTTATAGAACAGTATTCGAGATGCGCGCCGGTAGCGTGCCCATTAGCGCGGCCGCGCTAATTTTGAGGTAGTGTTATTGCCGTTTAGCGTGGTCAGTAGTGCGGGCAAGCATCCAGTAGCGCGGGTGCACTCGTGGGGGGGGGGTCGTTTTAAAGCTATATTTCGTCCCCCACAGTCCTAAAATATAAAAACTTGCTCTAGAAAGGGGAACTCAAAAAAACCTAACTCCTTAAGGTTCCTTCCACTACCCAAGGTAAGTTCTAATGGCGATTCTAAGTTAATTTCAATTTTCCAACATCTTATTAACATGGGTAAACCCTCCATATCATTAGATATTCGATTGGGACATCATTGTTGAGAGAAGGAAGCCTAGAACTCGAATTCAAAGGGTTTGAACTTCAAAAAGGTAATGTCTTCACCCTCTAATTGATTCTATCATTGAATTAATGATTATAGACTCTAGTTCATGAGATATGAGTTGATGGGTTTGATAGAAAAGCATTAATGGTGATAGGTTTGGATCGTTGATTGATTATTATTGGTTATGGGTATTGATTACCTTATGGGTGATAAAGAATAACGTTGATTATAGCCATTTGAGACTTTAAAATTTATTTAGGAGCAAGAGAATGGGTTATTGGGTGTAGAAACACCATTAATTAGGACTATGAAGCTTTATGTCATCAAGTATTTGAGAAAATGCTTAAGCGACTAAAACATGAGAATTATTGCTAATATGGAATCCCTTTGACTTGTACTGATATAGATTAAAGTTGAATGGGTTGACGAATGTTGTATTACGCTCAAGAGCAGGAAGTTAAGGTATGTGAGGCTAACTTTCTATGTCTGAGAATTTTAATGATTTTCCCTATACTACGTTTCTTTTATGACGTTACCAATTGCCTCACAATTATACTTAAGCCTAGTTCCTTGAATAGTTATAGAACTTCTATTGTCTAGCTTCATAACTCGCTCATGACTTTCATTCTGAACATTGTGAGATCAGTGCGTATTCAATATAGACTTAGGTTTGATGCCTCCGAGTCTTAGTATAGATTACTCAGTATGCCATAAACAGTTAAAGTTTCAGTGTTCATAATCAGTTCAAGAATATATGTCTCAGTCTAGTCCCATTCAGTATTCCAGTATTATGTAACTCAGTATGATCCAGCATTCCAATATTATGTTACTTAGTGTGATCCAGTATCCCAGTATTATGTAACTCAGTGTGATTTAGTATTTCATTATCATGTATTGCAGTTTGATCCTTAGTTCCTGAATGTTGAACACCTATATTTGGGCCTGAGGCCGCAATTTATGCTTTATGCATTGTTGGGACTGAGGCCGCAGTTTATGCTTTATGCATCTTTGGGCCTGAGGCCGCATTTTATGCTTTATGCATTTTGGACCTGAGGTCGCAGTTATATATACGTATACTTGGGCCTGAGGTCGTAGCTTGTGCACATATATATATATATATATATATATATATATATTGGGCCTGAGACCGCAGTTTAATATTCAGACAAACAGGTTGTTCATCATTCAGAAGAGGGAGTATTCATATCCTTACTTCCTTTCAGTTCAATTATTAGTTACCGTTCAGTTGCCAGCTATCATTTCAGTTACCAGTTATCAGTCCAGTTATCAGTTATCAGTTCAATTACCAGTTATCAGTTATCAATTATCAGTTATCATATCAGTTTCCGTTTGAATAGTTATCAATTATAAATTCTTAGTTATCAGCTTAGTTTCAGTTTCAGCATTTATAATTCTTTCTTTCAGTTGCTTTACATACCAGTACAATTCAAATGTACTGACGTCCCTTTTGCCCGGGGCCTGTATCTCACGATGCATGTAATGATTTAAAGGTTGATGATGTAGAGCGCTAGGATTCTCGTACCAGCTATTTGGTGATCCCCAGTTCTTTCGGGGCATTATCATTACTTTACAGCCTTTCAGTATTTATAGATAGTTAGTACTTTCAGTACTTCAATAGAGGCTTCACAGACTAGAGCAACAGTTCGACAGTGTATACGGTTTTCATGTTAAGCTATGTTGGCTACAAATATGTACTAAAATTGTATTAGTATTTTCGCACTTTGATTTATAGCATCCAGACTTTCAGTATATCAGCATGTATTAGTTTATCTTCCGCATTCAGTATGTTATGATACCACATGTTGATTCAGCCAGCCAGTTAGTTTGCTCGGTCACATGTAGTCAGGCACCGAGTGTCGTGTTACGTCTAGGCCCAGGTTCGGGGCGTGACATATTCCATTAGGAATAAAATTGACACTTTCTGTGTTGATGCATTGTGATTGTCAAGCTGCAATAGCCATTGCTAAAAATAAATCCCTTAAAGGGAAGAGTAGACATATCCGATTAAGACATAATGTGTTAAAACAGCTGCTGAGAGATGAAATTATTTTCATAGATTATGTAAAGTCATAAGTGAATTTTGCCGATCCTCTGACTAAACCTTTAGGAAGAAAATTAATATCATCGAGGGGAATGGGGCTTTTGCCAATTTGAGTTATATCAACTATGATGGTAACCCAACCTATGTGATTGGAGATCCCATAAAGTATGTTCATGTGGGTAATAACACGTCATTAGTTGATCAAATATGCACTATTAAATTATATCCCTTCCTATGGTGTATGTGTGTATATAGTTCAAGACTGCAAGGAATGAGAGGTTGAATTATTAAACTCTTAATCTAATAATCCATAGCTTTTTATAGGTGGTGTATTGTGCTGTAGAATACACCTGATGGATGGACCTATATGAGTGTGGAGTGGGGCCGCTCCTATGAAATTTATGGCGAAAAAATTTCTAGAGCGCTCATGAAAACCAGGCGCGCGCATGGCCTATTAGCGCAAAATCGCAACAAAAAACAAAGTGTGTGCGGGTATAATGTGATAGATAAGACACTAAACTTACAAAAGAATTCTTGATTCATAGAAGTTTTGAACTTCACCAAATGTTTTGTAAGTTTAATCTTTGGTCTAGTTCATAGTCCAAGAGACACCAGATTAGACGCATTATGCTCATTTGTGAAACCTTAGCAAATTATTTTATTATTTTTTAATAGTCTTTTTGAGATATGTCGAGGATTGATAGAAAAATACTTTTGATATCTCAAAAAGAAAACAACAACAACAACCCAGTATAATCCCACTTAGTGGGGTCTGGGGAGGGTAGTGTGTACGCAGACCTTACACCTACCCTAGGGTAGAGAGGCTGTTTCCAAATAGATCCCCGACATCCTTCCCTCCAAGAACTTCCCACCTTGCTCTTGGAGAGACTCGAACTCACAACCTCTCGGTTGGAAGTGGGGGTTGCTTACCATTAGAGCAACCCCTCAAAAAGAAATATTCCAAAATTATGTCTAGATTCATTTTCACACCATTATATTAATGAGTCATTATTATAATAATTATCTTAATATATTTGTAACACTAATTTATTAAATTTGAATTCATTTTTCGAAATCTGACAATTAAGTGATAGTAGTTATTATACGTTATTTGTTAAAGCTTTTATCACACTATCTTATGGATTACTTTTATAACAGATTTTAAAATTTGACAATTAATGATAGCTATTATACGTTATGGTCTATCACATTGTCTTTGTGATTACTTTTGTAACAGAAAATTTTTAATGGATTGCTTTGATTGTTAATGTATTGTTTTCATCAGATTGTGAAGCTTTGGACTATATATACTTTGTTGTTTTTCATCTTTTGATAGTAGTAAAAATAACAAAGTTAAAAACTTTTCTTTCCTTATCTTTTGTGCTTGGTTTTCTTTTATACAATCTTTGTTGTTTCTGCTCCTAGTTATACTAGAAGAGCTGGTAGAATCCTGAAAAATATGCCTAATAATAATTAATTACGGTATGGGTGAAATATCCTTAAGGACAGCGTCCTTGACACGCCTTAAGCTAAACTTTTTATTCTCCATAATCATCCAATTTTTTCCAACAATTATGGTCATTGAGATGGGAGTTTCTACTTGCCAAAAATTTTGTGGGACTCTTTCTTTCACAACTCCATTGATTTTACTCCCTCGCTCTCATATTAATAATAGTGGTTACTAAAAATAGGTGTCTTAAATTATTTGTCATTTTTGAAGTTTAAACAAAAGTGATTATCTTTTCCCTTTTTTACCCTTAGTAATAATTATTCTTGAACATGAAGGAATAAATATTCAACAAGAGAAATAATATGTTAAGACATAAATAAGGATAGAATAGTCCGATTCATTTGCTAATTAATATTGCGCAAATATGATATAGAGGGAGTACCTTTTTTGTGGTGATTGTTTGTTTGGAAATGCTGATGATAGAAGTTACGGCATTTTGTCTTCTGGAGAGTAGCATGACTTGTGTGAAAAATGAATTGCTAGGCAGCTATCATAAAAAGGTATCGGGTGGTATCTCTGAAAGCAGGCCTGGACATCACCATTATCGAGAAGGGGGAATCGGGGAATTGCATGACCTGATGTATTCCCAGCAGCTTAATTTTCATTGTTCTTGCATCTTTTCAAGATGGGTGAAAGATAAATCCTCTTCAGCAACATTGATCCTAGAATCACAGTAGTTTGGGTGGGAGTACAATTTTTTCTTACCTTATTTTAATTTCTTGATATTGTCTCTTTTCTCTTGTTGTTGTTTTCCCTTTCTTCTTTCAGTCGCTTGCTTCATTTAATAGGAATCTATGAGGCCCTCGAATTGAGAGATGGAGGCTCTAACTACCTGGGAAAGGGTGTTTCAAAGGTAGGTATTATATTGCACAGTGCTTGTTTTGTGATTATGTGGTTAACTGCCGATTACTCATTTGCCTTGTTATTCTCTTGTCAACTCAATTATTCCTCCATCTCTCGTTGGCAAGGTATGCAGTATCTCTCTGTCAACATTGCTCCATCTCTAGTGCTATATTGTACTGATAATGTATTTGACTATTATTCTGCAGGACCCAACAGACCAGACTGGTATTGATAACTTTATGGTTCATCAACTTGATGGAACTCAAAATGAATGGGGGTGGTGCAAGCAGAAGGTATTCAAGTGAATAAGATTTAAGCGTTAACTTCACTTACTATTTTCAAAAGGTCACCAATCACCAATTTACTTGCATTTACTTTTTTCCAGCTTGGCGCAAATGCCATCCTTGCAGTGTGCAAAGCTGGTGCTGCTGTCAAGAACATTCCGCTTTATAAGTTATATGTTGCTTAATGAAGTTCATGAAGCTCATTCTGCCAGTAATCAACGCCTTCAGTCTGCAAATGGAGCCTCGATAAGCAAGATTCAGGTCCCATGGACCTCCATTTCCCAATCCAGAGTGGGACTAACCTCTATATTTTTAATTTGTTATTCTCTTTTACATGGATAAGTTGGGGGGTGGGGGGTATAAATGCCTTTTTCTCGCTTTCTTATTGTTGAACATTTAAGGGTTTACTTGTGACTGGATTCACCTATGATCATGAGTTACCATTTGAATTGCCTCCTCTATTTGCAGCATATTGCTGACCTTGCCGGTAACAGGAAGCTGGTGTTGCCAGTTCCTGCTATCAACGTGATCAATGGTGGATCCCACGCTGGAAACAAACTTGCAATGCAGGCATATTATATTTCTGCGTTAATAATGTAGTTAAACCCTCTTAGGAAATAAGATTCTCATTAGTAGTTATCTGCAGGAGTTTATGATTCTTCCTGTTGGAGCTTCTAGTTTCAAGGAGGCTATGAAGACGGGTTGTGAAGTGTATCATCATTTGAAGGTTTGACACAGTTGTCCAGCTTCTATGCCTTCACAATTTTGTTTTTTATTAAACAAGTCCATTGACAATATATGCAACGTATCAAGAAAGATGGAGGTATTTTCTTTTATTGATTAACTCTATTCAGGCTAGCCATGGAGTATTAACATTGTCCCAAAAAGTTCCTTACCCTCATTGATCTGGATCTTCCAGTAAACAAACTTCTATTTTGTAGGCTGTGATCAAGAAAAAGTATGGACAAAATGCCACAAACGTTGGTGATGAGGGTGGTTTCGCTCCTAACATCCAGGTGAATATAATCTTAAGCTGGTTATGATATTCTGTTGAATGTTTACCTTCTTTCTTTCACATATTATTGTTTCTAAAATACAGGAGAACAAGGAGCCCCCCCC
>MU758616.1:30837-47643 GCA_026770625.1 Nicotiana glauca
TCCTTGTTTTTGCAAATGCTGCTACATAAGTGGAAGCTAAGATTATTTTCTATTTAGGTTGTAATTGGCATGGATGTTTCCACATCTGAATTCTATGGAAAGGACAAAACTTATGATCTGAACTTCAAAGAAGAGGTAAGTTCTTGCCGGCAAGGCCCTACATCATTTTCGAATATTTATGTGCAAAAATGAACATGTTAGACCTAAACTTTTTTGGTGAAAAAATGGCTAGCCCCATTGTGCGTTCATAAAGATATTATCAGCTGTTGTCAATGCTATATTCCTTAAATGGAAGGGAATAACTAATAGATATGCAAAGGACGAGATAGAAGCGACTTAAAATTGATTACTGAGGTGATTTATAGTCAATTCTCAACTTGAACTGACATTTGCTCCTTTTTTTTCCCATCTTTGCAGAACAATAATGGCTCACAAAAGATCTCAGCTGACCAGCTTAAAGATTTGTACAAGTCATTCGTGTCTGAGTACCCTATTGTTTCAATTGAAGATCCATTTGACCAAGATGACTGGGAGACCTATGCTAAGCTCGCTGCTGAGATTGGGGAGAAAGTTCAGATCGTGGGAGATGACCTCCTTGTTACCAATCCTAAGGTAAGATTGAAGCGTCTTAAAGCAACTTGATGCTTCCTTGCTTAGAGATGTGTGCTTTGGGCTTCCATTGAAAAGGAAATGTACAAGTGGTCTTCTTTCTTTTGCCTGTTGATCTACTTTGCGAAGGCTCTTTAAGACTTAGATATTTGTTCGTTATGTATGTGCAGAGGGTTGCTAAGGCAATCGAGGGGAAGACGTGCAATGCACTTCTTCTTAAGGTATCTTTGAATCATCTATGGCAGCGTTGTTGTCAACATTCCGTATTTGACTTGGCGATTTATTTCTTACTCATTTCATGTACAGGCTAACCAAATTGGAAGTTTGGAAGTGTGACTGAGAGTATTGAAGCTGTAAAAATGTCTAAGCAGGCTGGTTGGGGTGTGATGACCAGTCACTGTAGGTGAGGAGATTATCATTCTCTGAAATGGGTTTAGAAACTTAATTAAAGATGATTGTTATATATATGAAGCTTGTTAATGAACTTATGTTATTTGCTCAGTGGAGAGACAGAGGATACCTTCGCTGATCTTGCTGTGGGTTTATCAACTGTAAGTTTTTTAAAAGACATTCTAAGATTTTGTTGTCTGTAATTTAATTTTTTACTCCGCGGTATTAATTATTAGTTTCCTGGAAACTTTCAGGGACAAATCAATACTGGAGCTCCCTGCAGGTCGGAGCGTCTCGCAAAGTATAACCAGGTAGTAATTATCCCATTAACTATTTCCCTCCACCAAACTGCATTCATGGAATTGTCCAGCACTTATTTCCGTATACTCTTTGCACCAGCAGTTCTGATTTTTGGTTCTTTCACACAGCTTTTGAGAATTGAAGAGGAACTTGGGTCAGATGCCATTTATGCTGGAGCAAGCTTCCGAGTAGCTGCTGAGCCCTACTAAACTTGATCTGGTACTGTGAGATGTAGTCTCTCTTTGGCTGAATAAATTGCGAGCGCCATGCATATGAGTTATCTTAGATGGTCTATGATCAGCTTTTTTCAACAGTTGTTTGTTCTGAGGTTTAACAGTGTTTCATTTTTTGGCTGCTGGTTTTGTAACGGGGAATACAGATAGATCATAGTATTTCTTAAATTGATGTTTTCATAGTTTTGGTGTCGCATACCTTCAATGTGTGCTTTGTCGGTTGGCAAATTCAGATCTCTAGTGTTATAACTCTCTTTAGCAGATCAATCAAGAAACAAGCTCAGGCCACGTAAAATTTTATCTGGCATCTAGCTTCTCAAATGAGGGTTGGTTTCTCTAAAAGAACAAACGAGATCTACACAGTAACATTGCTTCTCTGCATGATCATTTCGGGTGCACTCTGCCTTGATCAATGATCAGTGGGGAGAATGCCCCTTCTAATTTCACTGTTAAAGAGTTTAGACCTGTGTTCTAATTTTTGGCTAATATTACTGCTACGCTTTTTTTTTTTTTTCTGTTACCATATGGCATCCATTCACAAGCGTATTTTTTTTATCAGCATTTTGAGGTAAAAATGCTGTTAATAATAAAAGGAGAGTGCTGCTGATAGCTAGGATGCCAAGAGTGTTGCTCCCATTGTAATCACAATTTGTTGCATTAATGATACATATGTTAAAACAATTGTTAAATGAAATCAAAATAAAGAATTTGTAAGACACGAGAAAGACGAGTATTATGAGAGATGGCAGAGGTAGGAATTTTACTAGAGAAAATCTCACTTTATACCCATGCGGCCCAAACTATTTCCCCGGTTATTTCCCAATGTGCGGCTTGTCCCCCAGCTCAACTGCTTCTCCAACTCTTACTCCACTCTGTTCTTTTTTCATTTGAACCAAAAACGGCAATCCCAATTTCAGCAATCAAAATTCTAATCCAAATCTCGTATCGTCTCTGTAAAAAGCACACATATGTGACCAAAAACTACTAATCTTCTCTTATTGTCTTATTTTGGGGTTCATCATCAATGACAATTCACACTTGTTTCTCACCAATACCTTCTTCTTTCACTTCACCCAAATTGGAATTGCCAAAGAACATCATTTTTCAGTCTCATAGAGGAATCTGGTCAAAACCCAATTTCAATTATGATATGGAAAGATAGTTTGTTGGGGTATGGTTTCAAAATGGAAACGTGACTTGTATGGGTGAGGACTTGCCGATTGATCAGTGTGTTGATTGGTTGCCTAAGAGGGACCAAAGTGATCGTAGAAGAGGTGGAATATTGCTACATCCGTCGTCGTTTTCTGGAATTTACTTGTAATTTGTTCTTACAAAATTGTTCTTCCATTTCCTTTATATCCTTTTTCAAAAAGAAATTAGATCTGATTATCTGAAAAGTTGACCTCCGGCTAGTTTCAATTCTGCTCCACTTTTTCTTGATTGTTTCTTTCCCTAGCTCTTGCTCTTACCTTGGCCCTTGAATTTAAAATTTTTATTTTGAAGATTTCTTGTTTGATTCAAAATGGGTGCTGTTAAATATTACTTATAATACCTTCTGAAAGTTCATACTGAAATTTGATAGCATTTGGAGCTGATTTGAGGTGATCGAGACGAAATTTTCAGTTGAAAATCGAAGAAGAACATAGCTACCCAATATTATATTGCTACGGTATACAATATGCTGTAGGAGTATATAGTTATACTGCAACAATATACTATTATAGTTTACAATATACTGCAACGGTATATTGTAATAATCGAAGAAGAACATTAACTACCTAACAATATACCGCTACAGTATACAATATACTATAGGAGTATATAGTTATACTGCAACATTATACGATTATTGTATACAATATATTACTGTAATAATATGCAATATACTGTAACAAAATGCTGTAATAGTATACAATATACTATAATAGTATACTTATTACCCGTAAATTCACTTGCCTTTTCCTTTTTAAATAGCTTTAAGCTTTTACCCAGCGTGAGGGGCAAATTAAAAATGCAAAATAAATAAATAAATTATAGTATGCTATATAATGTACAATATACTCTTACAATTAGATCCTTTTAGAATTTTTTGAAATTTTTATTGACAACTGATATTTCAGTTTAATAATTGAATTAAATTTATTTTAACTCTTTACGTACAATTGTATACCCTGTTGGTAAATCTATATACTATACCGGTATCATATGTTAGTTAATATTTTTTGATTATATTAGCTACATTTAATTGGTACACAGTTTGATGTAATAATATAAAAAAGAGAATAGTGAAAAATAGTGAAAACAATAAATGAAATTAGATATGAAAAGAAAAAGTATATAAAAAAGAAGTTAAATGAAATTAGAAAAGGAAAAAAAATAAGAAGAAAACGAGAAAAAAAAAGGAGAATAAAAAAAGAAAAGAAAAAAAGAAAAGAAAAAAAGAACAGAAATAAAAAAGAATTGGAGAATAAAGAAATTTTTTTTCACAAATACTACTATCGGTAGGAAAAGTAATTAATTTATAGGTAGAAAAATAAATGGATAGACAAGGATAAATAATTTGTTTTTGTAGGTAACTGTGTCAAAACCCCAATTTAAAATTCAAAAAGATGCTCGTTCGATTAAGGGGATTCATAATTTATACATATACTGAAACCCCAAATGGGTAGACATGTAAAAGATTTTTACCTATATACAAAGTCAATTTTTGTGCGAAGGACAATTAGTTGAAACCCCCCCCCCCACCAACCCAAATATGGTTGTATCACTGTTAGTCTATTATATTCTTTTATGGTTTAAAAGATAAACATATTATCGCGATCCAATTTAGGATCATGACCGGCGCTAAGGAACAAGTGCTCCCAAGTAAGCCTCGTCGGTAATCTACAGAAAATCGGACAAAGTTTTCCCTGTTTTAGGACTATCCAATAATAAACCTGTCTTAGAAATCAACAACACAACCAACCTATATTGACCAAACAAGTTATAATCCTCATTCACGAAGTATTTCCAATACAATATGTTACGACCCAAAGTCTACTAAGGGTCGTGATGGCGCCAGACACCGCTGTCAGCCAAGCCAATCAAATTATTTAATTAAATTCTCCTTTTAAATATTTCTGAAATCTCTTCTTCTATACGTTTAAACTATACATAGTAAATTTCACTGAATAAGAAATGAAACATTTAACAACTTTAAAATTCTGAATAAACCCATAGATATCCCCAGAACTCGGTGTCACAAGTGCATGAGCAATTTCTAAGAAATAATATAATACAACAACCGTCCGGAATACAATATTGGACAGAAAATAAATGCAGATAACTGAAAAAGACTCTGCTGGCTGCGGGTCGCCTCGAGAAGTGCAGCTCACCTAAGTCTCCGTATCAACCATGCTGCTACGCCCAGTAGGCCACTAGAGTTACATATACCCGTGCAATAAAAATGCACAGAAGTGTAGTATGAGTACGAAAACAACGTGTACTCAATGAGTATCCCGTCTAATCTCGAAGAAGTAGAGACGAGATGGTCGACTTCGACACTTATTAGTGGTCCAATAATGATATATCAATAGTATGTTAAATCGTGAATTTCTATAAACATGATATAATTCGATAGGTTGAAGCAAATGAACAACTCTTCCTTTTATAGGAAATTTCCTAATTTCTTTTTCATCATTTATACAATTTTTCTCAAGCCGGGAAGAGACTATAACAACTTCAATAAATTTCAAGGCAAGCAATACAAGCATGCACAAATCATGCCGAGGCGTACGGTCCGCTCCAACAGAAAATAAATTGTGCACTGTCGAGGGTCGAACGATACGAACCATAGATGCATCTATTACCCCGCTCGCGAATCATACATGCGACGCGGTCAAATATAAATAAACACAACAATCAGTCAATCAAGAATTCATTAGGGAACAATTATCCAAAGGAAATCCAATTCTCTTTTAACAATTCAAGAAAATAAAGTTTAATCTTTTAAGAAATTTATTTACTAATTTGATGTGATTTAAGCAAATCAAATGGCAGTAAGTTTACAAATAATCCAAGTATAGCATGCTTTTGGGTCCTAGACTACCCGGACAATAGCATAATAGTAGCTATGCACGGATTCTTGTCACCTCGTGCGTACGTAGCCCCCACAAATAGGAGCACATATCCAATTAATTCACCTATGGGGATAATTTCCTCTTATAAGGTTAGAAAGGAGACTCACCTTGCCTCGAAGATCCAAAACCGGCCTTCCACGCCCTTCCGAAACTCAAATTGATGCACAACGCTCCAAACTAGCCAATATTTATGCAAATCCATTAATATACGATAAACTACTTATATTAATCCAATTTATAACAATTCCTAACCCCGATCAGAAAGTGGTCAAAAATTCCCTCGGGCCCACGTGCCCGAATTTTCAAATTTTTTGAAGAATAAGTTTACCCATAACCTTGCGAACTCAAATATATAATTTTCTCTTAATTCCATACCCAAAATCGTGGTCAAATTCCAAGAATATAAATTTCTAGGTCTTTCCACCAAAACCCCAAATTTCTACCAATTTACATGCTAAAATCCGTACATAATCAATGTATTTAACTCAAGAGGGATGAGAGTAGCTTACCTTATCGTGGATGATGTAAAACCTCACTTGAAGCTCTCCATAATCGTCCATGCTAAGAGAAAATGAGAGAAAAATGGCCAAATCCCGACTTTAAAACAACCCTATGCCTCCAGCTCTTTCCGCTTCTGCACCTTCTCCACCGCATGTGCGGTCCCGCATCTGCGAAAAAATGACCGCATCTACGGTTAAATTCCTCGCTTCTGCGGTGAACCCTCCGCAGAAGAGGTTATACCAGCAACCAGACCCCTTCAGCTATCCAAAATTCCAAATTTCGATCCGTTAATCACCCGAAATCCATCCAAGGCTCCGGGGACCCCAATCAATCATACCAACCAGTCCCAAAACACATTATGGACTTACTCGAGACCTCAAATCATATCAAATAACGCTAAAATCACGAATCGACCTCCAGTCTAAGCTTTATGAACTTTAGAATTTCAAACTTCTATTTTCGATGTTTAAACCTATCAAATCACGTCCGATTGATTTCAAATTTTACACGCAAGTCATGTTCGACATCACGGACCTACTCCAATTTTTGGAATCTGATTCCGACCCCGATATCAAAAAGTCCACTTCCGGTCAAACTTCTCAAAAACTTTCAAATTTCTATCTTCAGCTGAATGGCTTCAAAATGACCTACGGACCTCCGAATTCACTTCCGATCGCGCTCCCAACTCCAGAATCACCATACAAAGCTATTCACAGACTCAGAATCCCAAACAGACATCGATAACACTGAAATGCACTTCAAGCCAAACTTATAAAATTTCTTCCAAAATGTTAACTTCCACAATAGGCGCCAAAACGCTCCCGGGTCCGAAATCATCATACGAACCTGCTGGAACTTTCAGATCCTAATTCCGAGGTTGTTTACTTAAAAATCTTACCCTAGTTAATTCTTACAACTTAAAGCTTCTGAAATGAGAATTCTATTTCCAAATCAACTTTGAATTTCCCGAAATTCAATTCCGTCCACGCGTATAAGTCATATTTCCTGAAATGATGCTGCTCATGGCCTCAAACTGCTGAACGACGCGCTAGAGCTCAAAACGACCGGTCGGGTCGTTACATTCTCTCCCACTTAAACATACGTTCGTCCTCGAACGTGCTAAGAACTGTGCTGGAGTAGTCTGAAATCACTGTTTGACACCTCATGCACCTTCACGTGCTACCACAACTCAGTTGAGCTCATTAGCTCGATCAATTATGAAGATATTTCCTTTTATTCACGCAATTAAGCCTTACAGTCCAATTCCAACATCCGAAATTCTATGCTAGGCCTGTTTCCAACATACGCTCATCATATCAATCACTACACGCAGTACCAAGACATGACTGCATACCTTAGCTGAATTCACACCTTGCACCATTTTACTCATAGGACCACAATAACATCCTTTGATCAATTTAATCGAAATTCCACGAATATGATGCTCCCATTGCACCTCATGACCTACATAGGTCTTGCTCTAATTTTTACAATACCGCCATGATGGAAGAGATATGTAGAAATTCATAACCGACTATTGAATCAACAAATCATTGGGTCCATACTCCTGACAATAACCATCACCTCATTCTGAGCCAAATAATGGTCTTAGCTCCTTAATATACTCCATATAGTCAGATTGCACTGATCCTAGATCCAATGATCTCGTCTCACCCAGTACGAATTGCTCAGGCAATAAGCCACCCCAGACATAATCAAAAGTCTCATATGATGCCACCATGTTCCAATAGGCTACCAATTCGAACGCGATACAAAAGGAAAGCGAACTCTGGAAGGAACTACCTAACTCACGCACTAATATAGACTTTCCTTAGAAAATAGGAAGCAAGGAATACAAAATAGCATATAGAAAACTATACTTAACATCACATTGTTGCGGCGCGCAACCCGATCCAAACAACATAACCATGGAGGCATGCCGCCCGATCCATACAATATAACTATGGCAGCATGCCACCCGATCTAAATAACATACCTATGGTGGCGTGCCACCCGATCCACATCAAACACTCACCTAAGGAGATGCACATCGAGCTAAATTGCTCATTATAATAAAATACCGAATTTTTGTCACAAGCACGCTGAGTGCATAATACCATCCGTGAGGGGACATAAAGCGCTATAAGCTACAAAACTCAAGCACAACTGAGATGCAATATACGATCTGAATCTCGGAGCCATCCTGCCCATATAACCTCATCTCTACCCGGAACCTTAACACATAAGAAATTTACCAATTCGTGTCACAACTCATACGGTGCAATACATCACTACATGAAACTGCTGATGACGAAATAACACCCTGACTACTCCTCCATAAGGAGCGCATTACTGAAATGAACACGTTTGGTCTGATATAGAGCCCATATTCGCATTTGAATCCATCTACCGACCTCAAGCTGATTCTGGTCGCACTGACTAGGCTAATAACCTTTCCAAGGTCCATAATAACTTTCCTTTCTTTCATAACGCATAAGAACAACCATCATAACCAAAGAAATCCTCCACCGTCCACAACTTAATAGACTGATTGCCCTCCAGGCATATATTCTCAAATCAACGATATTATCACAACCTTCATACTTGGTTTAAGTCTTTAATCAATCAAGTGACTACCTGCCACACTTATACAATCTTCCTGTGGGACACACTCCCACAACCTACCATAACAAATAACTGGGTCGGACCTCCAAATCACCGGTCGCACTAACGCTGAAAAGTGAGCAAGGATCATTAACCAGGATGCAAAGACCTTTTTACAAAACACCGTTCTCAAGTGATGTTGAAGAAAATACCAACTTACCTTAAACGTCGAAACTCCTTTCCTGCTCATCCGAGCTCGCGACATCCCTATCAACACCGAACTGTTACCTTGATCTCCACTTCAAATTCCATACCACTCACTGCACATAACATGCCAACATACGATAGAACATGCTTTTCATCATAGCTTCGTAACCACTATTAGGCTAACACTTCATCATATAAAAGCTTTTCACTTAACTCGCTTCAGGAGAACCATAGCAACACACATGTGAATTCTCACAACCGTGGAAATATGCAAATACCTAAGTAGTGGTCTAAGCCACCATAGCCCTTCCGGGATCTGCCTACACATAATAGGCCATAACGGTAGAATATTCCTGAATAACATCAATTACGGCGGTCGACAAGCCTCACTCGTGCCACCACAAATCACTTGCATAATTCGATGAAGGAACCGATTACTGCCACCAATATGCCAATTCAACCAGGGCTAGCCATTCTATCTTCTTCCAATTTATCCTTGATTGCCTTAGAAATAATAATAACTCTATTCAACACTTAACACCCTCCATCCATACTCATCCCGAGTGATCTTGAATCACGAGACCATGCTGTCTCAAATCCCACGAACCATCTCGTACCTCCCAATTGCTACATCGCAAGTCAAAACATCATAGAACATTCTGTGCCTCTTCTCATAGGCTGCTATCAAGCTTGATTCTTACCCATACCTATAGGCTCGAAATCATTACGCATCACACTTTATCTTTTGAATTTACTAGGACCGTTGTTGAGAGCCACCTGCTCTGACTTGGCCCCGAATATAATCAATTCCATAAATCTTCTAGCACATGAATACCCTCTTGGTGAAGCACCGGGCAGAATCACTTCCCTTAGAACCCGCATCTTTATAAAGCCCAATCCTGAATCCTTCCCCAAGTCTGAACATGGGCCAATAAGGCCAACGATAGCACACCTTTAATAATTCCTTTGCTCAAATTACCACTTATGTTCTTTTCCCGTAGCTGAAGTAACCCATCAATATGATAATAACCAGAAACCTTGCAAGTAGTTAAACATGCAACCCAATCATAGGTGGTGGGACTCTCCCACTTAGCTTGAAGCCGTTATTACATAACTCTGGCATTCACCAGGAATATTTATCTCTTATTGACGTAACCTTGCGCAATCAACCGCCAAAATTCTCGGAATCTTATTGTAAACCCCCTTTTTATACTCTAAATCATCAACCACATTCGCACGGCCAATCACTTTGCTGCATAACTAATAGAATTCTTCGCAGAAGCTTCGCCAACTATGCGACCGCTAACCTGCTCACAGGGAATAACCCACCTGAGTCTGAGCTCACTCTCTAGTTGCACAAGTCCATTCACCCCACGTGGACATCAATTAAATTCGCGGCAACATCCCCCCAATTCAAAGCTATGTTGTATCCTTCTTCATTCAAGAAGATCTTTCCCATTATATCAAATCTCCTGCCGCATAATAGCCCATATTTAAAATTAAATCCGTAGACCTCAATCACCAAATCATTAAAATTCACAAGTCATCCCAGACTCTCCTTAAGGCGCATAGTCATCCTGCCCCAATGCCCATATGCAACTCCCCCACTCTCCCACTTTTGCGAAACTCATCCCTTTAATCGACTACTCGACCCTTGGCCTCTTATACTCGGCCTTCTAGAAATTTTAGCCACCGCCTGACACTTTCCACATGTCTTTCCTCATACTTTGCTGCTCAACTACTGCCTTAAATAAAATCTATCTGTGAGGCACTTGAACCCACAATTGCTGCTAACTTTACACCTTTCGAAAGATCATCTTTCTCATACCGTCAACATTAGAAACACTGATTCAATCCTGAACTACCGCACCCCGCGATATCTGACAACCACATTTTTGATACTATTTCACAATAGCTTGTCCCAAAGGCAGATTGCAGAAGATCATAACACGGGTGAACTTAGTACGTTCAATTAGGACAATGACATCCCCTCATAGAAGAAAGCTCCACCACGCTCGCACATACCAAGTCTCATTACTCTACCAGCCCATATCTGACCATTCTTAGTCCGATTTCCTTTCCCCTGACAGGAATAAAATACTAAATCTCTAGATTATGCACTGAGTAAACCTCCCTTCAAGTCATTCACTGCCCCGACACGTGGGCAAACATCCTACCATCATATCACTACTGCGGAATAATCGTTCATAAGCATCATGGCAACTTGTGCCTAGTCTCAGAGCTCTAAGAAGTACCGCTACTGGGCTGAAACAATGAAATATCCTTCTACAAAGCGACGATAATAATTCGATTAGCTATACCGGGAGAAACATCCCGTACCACATCTGTAGTACCATTACGGTTCTTCCATTCTCGATTTGTAACAAGCGGTCCGCGTCGCGTAAGATTGAGTAGGAATGAATTAAAGGTATATACCTCCAAGGATCAAGTCGCACGATAAGGAATCAAGAAGGGAAGTACTCCTAACAATCTTGTAGCCTCCCGAGGATAAGTACAGATGCCTCCGTACCGATCTGTGAGACTCTACTAGACTTGCTTATGACTCGTGAGACCCTAGGAACCTAGTGCTCTGATACCATATTGTCACGACCAAAAATCCACTAAGGGTCGTGATGGCGCCGGACACCACTGTTAGGCAAGCCAACTAAATTATTTAATTAAATTCTTGTTTTAAATATTTCTAAAATCTCTTCTTCTATACGTTTAAACTATACATAGTAAATTTCACTGAATAAGAAATGAAACATTTAACAACTTTAAAATTCTGAATAAACCCATAGACATCCCTAGAACCCGGTGTCACAAGTGTATGAGCGATTTCTAAGAAATAATATAATATAACAACCGTCCGAAATACAATATTGGACAGAAAATAAATGCAGATAACTGAAAAAGACTCTGCTGGCTGCGGGTCGCCTCGAGAAGTGCAGCTCACCTAAGTCTCCGTATCAACCATACTGCTACGCCCAGTAGGCCACTAGAGTTACATATACCTGTGCAACAAAAATGCACAGAAGTGTAGTATGAGTACGAAAACAACGTGTACTCAATGAGTATCCCGTCTAATCTCGAAGAAGTAGAGAAGAGATGGTCGACTTCGACACTTATTAGTGGTCCAATAATGATATATCAATAGTATGTTAAATGGTGAATTTTTATAAATATGATATAATTCAATAGGCTGAAGCAAATGAACAACTCTTCCTTTTATAGGAAATTTCCTAATTTCTTTTTCATCATTTATACAATTTTTTCTCAAGCCGGGAAGAGGCTATAACAACTTCAATAAGTTTCAAGGAAAGCAATACAAGCATGCGCAAATCATGCCGAGGCATACGGCTCGCTCCAACAGAAAATAAACTGTGCACTTGTCACGACCCCAGTTTGCCCTCTGTGAACATGTCGTGATGGCACCTAGTCCCTATAACTAGGTAAGCCTAACAATGCGGAAAACAACATAGCTTGCGGAATAATTAATTAAAAACTGAACAGCTAAAAGAAAACTGTATATAAATGCCGCTCGGCATATACAACTCAATAATGCGAAAGTCTACAATATCACCCCAAAACCCGAAAACCCATGGGAACATAGGCTAACGGAAAGTAAATACATAGCTCTAACTCCAGAATGTCTAAAACGAACAGTACGAAAAGGAAAAGCTAACTGCTAAAGCTAGAATAAGAAAGAGACTCCAGGTCTGCGGACGCGGCAGATGTACCTCGAAATCTCTGCTAGATCTCTCCGCCTCGAGGATGATACACCTGGGCAGAGCTACCTAGATTTGCACATGAAAAACATGCGCAGAAAGGGCATGAGTACACCACATCGGTACTCAGTAAGTGCCAAGCCTAACCTCAGTTGGGTAGTGACGAGGAAGGTCGTGGCCCTACTGAGATAAAACAATATAAATGATAGGATAAGGAAAACAATATAGATAAAGTCTACAACGAGGATCTAGACAGGATAAATAAGGAATACAATAATAGAAAGCAGAAACAAGGCAATACAAGGAAATGCAGTTCACAACAAGAATGATAACCGAGGATCTCTTGGTATCCTGAGGATCTCTTAGTATCCTCACCGTATAACCAAGGGATCTCTTGGTATCCCGAGGATCTCTTGGTATCCTCAATAGCAATTAGGGGATCTCTTGGTATCCCAAGGATCTATTGGTATCCTCAATAGAAATTCGGGGATCTCTTGGTATCCCGCACTCTCAGTCTAGAACATATCACGTACAGGGGATCTCTCGGGATGTCGGCCCGTAGTCCCAAATTTAAAACATACAATATCAGCTCAAACAAACAAGAAAAATTCTAAACTTGGAACAAGTAATAGTAAATTCTAGCCTAACATGATTCACGGAGTACAACAAGACAGTTTAAGCAAATAGGCAAGTAAGTCAACTAAACATACTTCTCTAACTAACACAGGAAAAGCTTACAATTAGGATAAACAGATAAGCAAGAAAACTCAATTGAAATACTTCAAGTAAGAACAGATTTTTCAACAATTAGCTCAAGTACGTGCTCGTCACCTCACGTACGAGGCATCCAAATATCAAATATCATGTGCTAAGGGGAAAAGATCCCCCACACAAGGTTAGACAAGCCACTTACCTCGAACCGGGACCAAAATCAACTAGAAACCACGCCTTTGCCACGAGTATCCGACTCCAAATGGCCCAAATCTATTCAATTCAATTACACATCGTAAATAACATCTCAAGCCACTGATTATACTATTAATTTAAAGCTAAGGCGCGAAATTAGGTAAAATGACCAAAACGTCCCTAAAAGCCAACATCTCGGAATCAAATGAAATTAACATTTTCAGAACCCTCGTACTCTCACGAGTCTATACATAACAAGAACACTGAAATCGGAGTCCAAATGACCTCTCAAATCCTCAATTAAAGGTCTAAGAACTTTTCCCCCAATTTCTACCAAAATTTCAAAATTAACTAAAGATTGATGCAATATAACTAGAAAGGGTTAAATAAACGTTACCCAATGATCTCCTCTTCAAAACCCTCTCAAAATCGCCCTCTCCCGAGCTCCAATTTGATTTTGCAATTTTTGAAACTAAACCCTCGAATTTCATATTTCACGCCAGTGGTTTCTGCTTCTACGGTCAAGGGACCGCACCTGCGTTCCCGCTTCTGCGGACCATGTGCCGCTTCTGCGGGATATATACCGCTTCTGCGGTTTCAAACAAACAACCCAAGGGCCGCATCTGCGATGATGATCTCGTAAAACTTCCGCACCTGCGGAAAGCTGAGGGAGCACCTAGTTCCGCTCCTGCGATGGCCAGGCCACTTCTGCAGCTCCGCACCTGCAGAACCCAAACCGCAGGTGCGGTTATGACAGATACCAGAAAAACTTCAGCAGCCCTTCAACTCCAAAACCTTCTGTCAACCATCCGAATTCATCCCGAGGCCTCCGGGACCTCAACCAAAAGCACCAATAACACCTAATACCTAATTCAAACTTGTACCAACCCTTAAACCACCTAAAACAATGTCGGAAACTCGATTAAATCAAGGATTTGAGCCTAAGAACTTCAAATTCTATCAAAACACGTTTTCGATCAAAAACCTAACCAAACCTTGTCCGAATGGACTGGAATTTTACACACACATCCCAAATGAAATGATGGAGCTATTGCAACTTCCATAATTCCATTTCGACCCTCGGATCAAAATCTCACTATCGGACCGGAAACTTCAAAAACTCAAACTTCGGCATTTCAAGCCTAAATCAGCTACGGACCTCCAAAACACATTCCGAACACGCTCCCAACCCCAAAATCGCCTAACGGAGCTAATGGAACCATCAGATTTCCATTCTAAGACCATTTTTACACTATTCCGACTACAGACAACTTTCCAACACTTAAGCTCTCATTTAGGGACTAAGTGTCCCAAAACTCTCCGAAACTCAAAACCGAACATCCCGGCAATTCAAAGTAGCATAAAGAGACTTGGGAAAGGCAGTTAATAGGTCATCGGGGCATTAATTCTTAAGACGACCGGCCGGGTCGTCACATCCTCCTATACTTAAACATTCGTTCATCCTCAAACGAGCATAGAGAACATACCTGAAGTAGTGAAAAGATGAGGGTACCAGATGCGCATATCTCGCTCGGTCTCCCAAGTCGCCTCCTTGGCCGGCTGACCCTGCCACTGAACCTTTACTGAAGCAATGTTCTTCGACCTCAACCTTTTGATTTGCCTATCCAATATAGCCACTGGCTCCTCAACATAGGATAGATCCTTGTCCAACTGGACTGAACTGAAATCCAACACGTGCGACGAGTCACCGTGATATCTCCGGAGTATCGAAACATGAAATACCGGATGAACCCCGACCAAACTGGGAGGCAAGGCAAGCTCATAAGCAACTTCCCCAACTCACCTCAAAATCTCAAAACGGCTAATAAATCTCGGACTCAGCGTCCCTTTCCTCCCAAACCTCATGACACCTTTTATAGGCAAAACCCAAAGCAGAACCCGCTCTCCGACCATATATGAAACATCACGAACCTTCCTGTCCACGTAGCTCTTCTGTCTGGACTGGGCTGTACGGAGTCTATCCTGAATCACCTTAACCTTCTTCGATGCATCCTGAACCAACTCTGTGCCCAATAGCCTAGCCTCACCCGGCTCAAACCAGCCGACCAGAGATCTACACCTCCTACCATATAAATCCTCATACGACGCCATCTGAATGCTGGACTGATAACTGTTGTTGTAAGCAAACTCTGCCAATGGCAGGAATTGATCCCAAGACCCTCCAAACTTAATCACACACGCACAGAGCATATCTTCAAGAATCTGAATGGTGCGCTCGGACTGTCCGTGCGTCTGGGGGTGAAATGTTGTGCTCAAATCCACTCGAGTACCTAGCTCCTGCTGCACGGCTCTCCAGAACCGCGATGTAAACTGAGGACCTCTGTCTGAAATAATAGAAACTGGAACACCATGCAGACAGACGATCTCCCGGATATAAATCTCCGCCAACCGCTCTGATGAATAAGTGGTACACACAGGAATAAAGTGAGCGAACTTGTCAGCCGATCCACAATAACCCAAATGGCATCAAACTTCTTCAAGGTCCGTGGGAGTCCAAATACAAAGTCCATGGTGATGCGCTCCCATTTACATTCTGGATCTCTATTTGCTGAAGCAACCCACCCGGTCGCTGGTGCTCATACTTCACCTACTGGCAGTTGAGGCATCTAGACACATTACCAACTATATCTTTCTTCATCCGCCTCCACCAATAGTGCTGCCTCAAGTCCTGATACATCTTTGCGGCACCCGGATGGATGGAATACCGCGAACTATGGGCCTCTGCTAAAATTAACCCTCGAAGCTCATCAACATTAGGCACACAAATCCGGCCCTGCATCCTTAATACCCTATCATCTCCGATGTTTACATCTCTAGCATCACCACGCTGAACCTTTTCTTTAAGGACAAGCAAGTGAGGGTCATCATACTGTCGCTCCCTGATACAATCAAATAAGGAAGACCGGGAAACCACACAAGCTAAAACCCGACTGGGCTCCGAGAGATCCAGTCTCACAAACTGGCTGGCTAAGGCCTGAACATCCATCACCATAGGCGTCTCTGACGCTGGTAAATATGCCAAACTCCCCAAACTCTCCGCCCGATAACTCAAGGCATCCGCCACCATATTGGCCTTGCCTGGGTGATACAGAATAGTAATATGATAATCCTTCGGCAACTCTAACCACCTCCTCTGATGCATATTTAGATCCTTTTGCTTGAACAAGTGCTGCAAACTCCGATGGTCAG
>MU758617.1:8021-23714 GCA_026770625.1 Nicotiana glauca
TGACTGTTGCACTGCTTAGGTTGTTCCTTCATAATGGCGGGTGTGGCATAAAAATTGGGTAATGCATTGAACGATTAGGCCTAGAAGTGTGGTTTAACTTGCTCGAGGACGAGCAAAGGTTTAAGTGTGGGGTGTTGATGATAGGTCAATTTAACTATAAATACGCCCTAAATAACCACCTTCTTGTATAGTTTGGATGATAAAAGTGATAACAAAATGCTCTTATTAACGCTTTTCATGCTTTGTAGGTTATATATGTCAAGAGAAGGCTATGGAGTACTCTTGTGATCAAATATGGAGAAAAAGAGGCCAATCATAAAATTCCACCAAGATGAACCTCGAGAAGCAGCTCAAACCAGGACTGAAGAAGGCCTGTCGCGGTTCCACCGCGACCGCGGTGGAAGAAGGCTGCAGATAAAGTGAGATTCAGAGAACATGTTTGGCCGCGGTTTGACCGCGATCGCGGCAGAACCGCGGTGGGCGCAGTAAACTTCAGGGACTAAAGTGTAAAACACGGGATTTTTAGACCTAAACCCTATTTTAAACACTAGATTTCGCCCAAGAGAGGCATGTATTGTATTGGAGAGTATTTTGGCAAGGGAAAGAATTGTGAGAGATCACCAAAAACATCTTCCTTCTTTTCTTCGATTTTTCTTGCAAGTTTTATGATGAATATTGTTTTAGTTTGCTTACCCATAGTTATGATAAGCTAAATCCTTTATCTAAGGTTTTGATGGAACCTATTGGGGGATGAATTTCTTGTTTATGTGAATACAAATTGCTAGTTTCAATCTCTATTTGTTCAACTATGTGTTTGTTGTAGTTAATTGACATAATCCTCAATTAGCTGTGCCTATTTAGTGTGCATAACTCGAGAGAGAGTGCATATTTAGGTAATTTTTGAACAACACCACTCCCAAAGTATATGAGGGATCAATAACCGAGGGTTTAAAGGCGGGATTAGGGATAACGAAGCCTTGGGTGCAATCTTAAGTGAACTGTGATAAATAAAGCTAGCTAGTGTGTCTCGGGAGAGTGAATTTAGTATATTACTGTGATTACTCGGGAGAGATTTGCGGTAAGAAGAGTGTTCATGATTGATAGAGACGTGTTGGTAAATTGGTATGAAGCATAAATAGAAGGAAATCCATCAATATGGGAAATCATTACCTTAGCGTTTTCTCATTATTGTTTACAACTTAGCATATTAGTTTACAACTATTTACTTAGTGTTAATCTTAGTTATTAAAAACACCCTGAACTGTGATTCTCAACGTTTGGGAGATTGATTCTAAAGAGTTTAGTAGGTCTAAAGATAGTGATTGATACGTTAATTCCCTGTGGGATTCGACTCCGGACTTGTAAACCGGATTATATTTGCAACGACCGCATTGTCCTTTTTATAAGGCATAGTTGGGTGTGATCAATTAAGCATCCCAACACACGAGCATAATCCAATTGTGATATGCTTTGACCTTTGTTCTTTGCTAATGCAAGATTCACGTCAATTGGAGTCTTTGCAACTTTAAAGCCTAAGTGCTTGAATTTTTCAAGTATTGTCTTAATATAATGAGATTGTGACAATGCCAGACCTTGATGAGTCTTATGGATCTTAATCCCCGAATTAAATCAGCAACTCCCAAGTCCTTCATATCAAACTTGCTAGTTAGCATAAGTTTAGTTGCATTTATGTTAGCAATGTCATTATTCATTACATATCATCTACATATAAGCAAACAATGACTATGTGATTTGGAACATTTTTAATGTATACACATTTATCACAATTCATTTATCCTAAAATCATTTGACAACATTGTTTGGTCAAATTTCGCATGCCATTATTTGGGTGCTTGTTTTAGTCCGTAAAGGGACTTAACAAGTCTACATACATCTTTTCTTTACCTGGAACCATAAACCCTTCAGGTTGTTCCATGTAGATTTCTTCCTCCAACTCTCCATTTAAGAAGGTCGTCTTAACATCCATTTGATGAATTTCAAGACCATAAACTGCAGCTAACGCTACTAACGTTTGTATGGATGTAATTTTTGCAACTGGAGAGTATGTATCAAAATAGTCAAGACGTTCTTGTTTTCTATACCCTTTGACCACAAGTCTTGCCTTATATTTGTCAATTAAGGCTGTATTGTGGATGGGGCCCAACCCGGAACTGCGAGCCCACAAGCCAAGCGGGTCGGTTCAAACGGTTTGGTCCCAAACGGTCCTAAAATCCCAATGTGGGCCGGTCCTCCAGGTTGAGACCGCGAGCCCGGGACCGCTTGGCGGGCTTGAGCCGGTTCAAACGGGCCTAATGGGCCGGTTCAAACGAGCCTAATGGGCCCAACAACTATTTTTCAAATTTTTTTAATAAAAAATTGGCCAACGGTTGGAAGTTTAAAAACTAGCCGTTGGCCTGCCAATTTAGCCGTTTGGATTTTAAAAAAATAGCCATTTGGCCCCTAAACTTTATTTTAACCCCAAACTTTTTATAATTACACTTTTTCCCTATTCTCAACTATAAATATCCCCTCATTCTTTTATTTTTACTCACAAAATCATCAATCTCTCTCTAAGTTTCTTCTATAATTGCTTACTTTATTATTGCAATTTGTGAAAAATTGTGAAGTTGGTGAATTGAAGTATTCAAGTCTTCAACGATATACAATTTTCAAGAAGTTATTCGTCAATTCGGTAAACTCGTTCCAACTCTTAAGTTTTAATATTATAGTTTTATTTGTTTTAGTTTGTATAACTATAATTAATATGGCCTTTTCTTTGAAAAAAATATTTGGTAGTAAGGGAAAATTTAAAATTGGTGAATCTAGTCGCCAAGCTACTACTCCTCCCCTGGCTCCCGACCCAGACCTGTTACCCGTCTTCCTCCTCCTATTATTCTTGATAGTGATAACCCTTGTTTTCAATTACCGATAGTCAATTTTGCCATGATGTTGCACCAGGTCAACAATTAAATAATGAATATATGAATGCTCTTTATCCTAATAAAACTATTGATAAAAACGATGAGGAAAATGACGATTTAGATGAAACTCAATCAGATTTAGATGATACACCTACTAGTACTGTTGTTAAACCAACTGATAATAATTCAAATGATGCCCTGCCTGACCCTCCTGTAGTAACCCCTACTTTTAATAGACAACCTTCTAAACGATCAGAAACATCTCTTGTTTGGCACTTTTTTACTCAACTAAGAGAACAAATAAGACTAAGTGTAAAACTTGTGGGTCTTTGATGGCTCATAAATATACTGAAGACCGTAGCAGTACGGGTAGTTTGACTAGATACATACAGAAACACCCTGCAGATAAAGCTAGATATCCTCAAATGAAAGCTGCGCAAGAGGGGAGAAATGTATGTACTGAGGTTAACCCTAGTACCGGGTCAAATCTAGTTCAACCGAAAATTAACACTGTTACTAGTGGGATTTTATATTACGATCCAAATAAAGATTGTGAAGAATTGGCAAAAATGGTTACTGCTATATGCTTACCCTATAGTTTTCCTTCTAAACCTCACTTTGTGCATTAAATTAGAAGAGTTTATAATCCTACTTATAAAGTATGGCCTCGCACAACCGTAAAGAGTGATATTTATAAATATAAACATGAATATTAACAATATTTGCACTATTTATTTACTCATATAGATTGTCACATTGCTATTACTACTGATATTGGTAGAAGTGGTAATGACTGTGATTATCTTACTGTAACCACTGATTGGATTGATGAGGAATGGAAAATGCAAAAGCGCATTATTTCTTATAGAATAATTAATTCACATCACACAGGTAAGTTTATTGTTAACACAGTTGCAGATATTTTTAGATATTTTTGCATTAGCGATAAAATAATGTCAGTTTTTATGGATAATGCTTCTAGTAACACTAATGCTATAGGCTTGCTTATAACTACACTAAATCCTGGATTTAGTAATATGTTCCATGTTATATGTATTTATCATATTTACCATTTAATCATCGGTGATGGTATAAAAATTTTAAATGTGAAAATTGAAAAGGTTAAAATGGCTCTTAATTGGCCTTTTTATTCAAACTATAGAAGTAGACTTAGAGAATATTTTAAAAAATGTGATGAATTTGGCCTTAGAGAGAGGAATGTTCCTAAAGCTTGTCCGACTACATGGAATTACATGCACGAAAGTTTAGTTGTTGCATATGAATATAGAAACCCAATAAACACAACATTTAATGCTCGTGTTGGTGGTGATGATGATGATGAGCACCTTACAAATCAGGATTCGACTAATATTAAAATTCTTGTGGATTTTTTAGAACAATTTTATGTTGCTGTAAATGAATTATCTGGGCAATATTTTTATCCTACTATTTCTAATTGTTTAGTTTATATTGCAGCACTTGCAAATTTGTTTGTCCAATTTTCAGAGGATGGGGTAATTCATCAACTTGCTATTGATTCTATGAAAGATAAGTTTAAAAAATATTTTTTCCCTATGCCCCTATTTATGGTGTTGCTGCCATGTTAAATCCTACCATGAAATTAGGAGGTCCTCACTTTTGGTATACAAATATTTATAAGGCTTTAGATCTTTTAGATGAGGAATTTGGTACATTTGCAGATGCAAAAGCTTCAATTAAAATAAATGCTCAAACAATTTATAATACTTATCAACTTGCCTTAGATCATGCTAGACCAAATGTTCCAACTCCTACTTCGTCTAGTTCGCAATCATCTAAAAGAACTGCGGGCCATATATAATTTATATGCCTTAGATAAAAAAATTCAAAAAAAAAATATCCCGGAACACTTAGGCCACGCCTGCGGACCCGACCCATTTAGCCCGGGACCATGTGGGCTTAGGCTCACAGTGGGCTGGTTCCACCCACCAGGACCGTTAAGCCCGGAACTGTTTGGCCTAGGACCGCCAAAGACCAGCCCGCCAAATCTTGGGACCGTTAGGCCCGGCCCGTTTAGCCCATTTAGGATCGGGCCTGGCCCAGAATACAGTCTTATTGTCAATAATGCCATCATCTTTTATTTTTCTCTTAAAAATTCATTTAGAACCCAATGGTTTATTTTCAGGAGGAAGATCAAACAATTCCCATGTATGGTTGTTCAATATGGATTCTATTTCACTATTGACTGACTCTTTCCAAAATAATGATTCTGAAGAAGACATAGCTTCTTTAAATGTTCGAGGCTCATTTTTCAATAAAAAAGTCACAAAATCTGGTCCAAATGAAGTAGACGTTCTTTGACGTTTACTACGTCTCAGATCCTCCTGATTAAATGTACTTTCTTTTGTTTCTTCCCGAGGTCGTTTAGATCCTTCACCAATCGACTCACATTTCTTTTTATACGGATATATATTTTCAAAGAACTCAGCATTATCTGATTCTATAATTATATTATTATGAATTTCGGAATTTTCTAATTTATGAAGCAGAAATCGATATCCTTTACTATTGGTCGCATATCCTATAAAAATACAATCAACGATTTTCGGTCATATTTTTATCCTTTTGGGTTTAGGAACTTGCACTTTTGCCAAACACCCCTACACTTTAAAATAATTCAGGTTGAGCCTTCTTCCTTTCCATTTTTCATATGGAATGGATTGTGTTTTGCTATGGGGTACTCGATTTAGTATTCGGTCAGCCGTAAAAATGACTTCCCCCCCACAAGTTCTATGGCAAACCAGAACTTATCAATATTGCGTTCATCATCTCCTTTAATGAAAGATTCTTTCTTTCTGCAATCCCATTGGATTGGGGCGTGTAAGGGGCCGTTGTTTGATGAATAATTCCATATTCGAAACATATTTGTTCAAAATAAGATTCATATTCATCACCCCTATCACTTCGTATCCTCCATCTAAGTTATGTAAGAGGAAAAGAGCGAAAAGCTTACTCTTAGGTAGTGGGCATTTTGATTTTCTTGTTAAGTTGCGTTTCAACTTTATTTTATATTGGTTGAATGCGTCTACTGCTTCATCTTTACTATTAAGTAAGTAAGCATAGCAATATCCAGTATTATCGTTAATAAAAATTATGAAATACTTATTTCCACCGCGAGATGATATTGACTTCATATCGCAAATATCTGTGTGAATTAAGTCTAAAGGATCTGAATTCCTTTCAACTGACTTATAAGATGTTTAACATACTTATATTCCACACATATTTGACATTTTGATTTATCACATTCAAACTTAGGCAATACTTTCAAGTTAATCATTTTCCGCAAGGTTTTATAATTGACATAACCCAAACGTATGTGCCATAATTCATTTGACTCAAGTAAGTAAGACGAAGCTGAAATTTTATTATTATTTTCAACAACCATTACATTCAGCTTGAAAAGGCCTCAGTGAGGTAACCTGTTCCTACAAATATTTCGTTCTTACTTATTACAACCTTATCAGAAACAAAAATACATTTAAAATCATTCTTAACAAGAAGTCCAATAGAGACTAAATTCATCCTAATCTCAGGAATATGAAGTACGTTGTTCAAAGTCACCACTTTGCCAGAAGTCATCTTTAGAAAGATCTTCCCACATCCTTCAATCTTGACGGTTGAAGCATTTCCTATAGAAAGAGTCTCTTCGGGTCCAACAGGAGCATATATTGCAACAACTTCCCTAACAGCACAAACATGGCGAGTGGCTCCAGAATCAATCCACCACTCCTTAGGATTTCCCACCAGGTTACATTCAGAAAGCATGTCATACAAGTCATTAACATCTTCATGCTTTTCAACCATATTTGCTCGACCCTTCTTCTTGTCTTTCTTCGGAGCACGACACTCTGTAGATTTGTGCCCAGCTTTCCCACAGTTGTAACAATTTCCGTTAAACCGCTTCTTACTTGGTTTGTTTTTTGTCCAGAAGCCCGCTTCCTCTTTCTCTTATTTTGAGAAATATCCTTAACAATGTTTGCTCCCATTATTGTTGAGTTTTCACTGCCTCTCTTTTCAGCAGCTTTGTTGTCCTCTTCGATTCTCAACTGAACAATGAGATCTTCAAGGGACATCTCCTTGCGTTTGTGCTTCAAGTAGTTTTTGAAGTCCTTCCACAAAAGAGGAAACTTCTCAATCATCGCTGCTACTTGGAATGTTCATTGATGACAAGACCTTCAATATAAAAATTTTGTTAGTAAAAATACTAAGATTACTACTTTCAACATTAGTATTAATTTGATTTATACCTTCAGCAAGGAGATCGTGAGTAATCACTTGCAATTCCTGGACTTGGGTAATAACAGACTTTCTATCTACTATTTTGTAGTCCAAACACTTAGCGGCAACGAATTTCTTCAACTCGACATCTTCAGTTTTGTATTTCTTTTCAAGCGCAGTCCACAATTCTTTTGACGTCTCCACGCCACTGTAGACATTATACAGATCGTCCTCCACTCTGCTAAGAACATAATTCTTGCACAAAAAATAAGAATGCTTCCACGCCTTAATCACGAGAAAGCGTTCATTCTTTGGAGTTTCTTCGGGCAGAACAGAAACATCTTCCTTGATGAACTTCTGCAGACTTAAAGTAGTCAAGTAGAAGAACATCTTCTGCTGCCACCGGTTGAAATCTAACCCGAATTTTTTTTGAGTTTCTCCACCGGTGCCAACGCCGGTGTTCGGCTTGTTGATGCATCGGCAGTCACCATTGGAACAACTTGGTTCACATTATCATTAGTCATTTCTGTAAAAGAATGACACAAACAAACGTTAAAATTACGTAGATTTTAATCTCCAACGGAGTAGAAAACCACAAAGGTTTTAATCTCCAGAACAGTGAATAAACACAAATACAAAATACAAAAAGATTAAATACCTTAAGCTTGTTATTAAATCGTATTTTAAAAATAATTCTGGAAAATATAAAATAACATAAACAGAAATATAGACGAAACAAAAATTAATACGAGCCCACTGAATTCACAGTGTTTTCTTAAGGAATTTAATCCCCTCCTAGTACCCAAGGTTTTGGATTATTTACTCCCAGGATAGAACGAATTACACACTGGTGTAGTGTTACTTCAAACTCCAATGTTTCAGCGAACACAAAGTTCAGTAGCAAATCACACTTACTGTTACTTTCTTTGAAGTTAAAATAATGCAGAAGAAGGAGGAGAAAGTCAGAAATTCGTATGGAAATTCTTAGCAGAATGAACTTGTATTTATAGCCAATGTTGGACTGAAATCTGAAGAGGTGCAACTCTTCAGAATGACTATTTATGCAAAACGGCCACAATATAAATGTCATGACATAAATGACTATTCACTTAATAATAAAGAGGAAAAATTGAAGAGGGTAGTTTAATTTTCAGTTACACATCTAGAAAACGAAAAACTATTTGGATTTAATATTAATATTTATTTTAATATTAATCCGAAGCCGAGCCGTGCGAGCGACGACGACGACGGCGGCGCGAGGCTTGCCTTCTTCTCAACTCTTTAAGAGCTAGAAGAAGAGCAATTGCTTATATACCCATAAAAAATCTCTTCCTCTTCCAATATGGAATGATATTATTTCATCAAGAGGGAAACTTAAAATTTTACTTAAAAATTTCATTTCCCTCCATTTCTCATTAACCCTCTTCTAAACATTTAACATACTTAAAATCCCAACAGAAACTTCATAGAAGTCAAAATAAGAAAAAATAAAAATGCCTAGCAAATTTTTTCTATGGATATAAGGTTTTAGTTGATAGAGATAGAGGAAGAACCGTAAAGATCAATTAGCCACGTTTTGGGCCGATACAATAATAAATGCGTATTTATATCATGATGGAAGAAATACTCATGATTAGAGATAAAAATTAGGAATTAACTTATGTAATAGAGTCGATCTACTAAAGTCTTGAGCATAATCATTTATCATTTAACCATATATTATTACTTTATACTTTAATGTTTACCCACTATAACGGTAATTTATGTATACTTGATAAATATTTTCCATATATTTTGGTGTAGTGTGGTGTACGTGGGAGTTGGGCGATGGAAGGCAGTGACTTTCGGTGGTTTCATCACGTACCAGTTTTTGCCATGCAACCACCTTAATGCCACTTTTTCCCTTCTCAAACAGAAAATAAAGGGGGAAGAAAGGAAAATTCTGATCCCATTTCCCCCTTTTTGTTTTCTCCTTCCTCAAAAATACTCACAGTTTTACAGTAATAATACTTCCTTTATAATTCTCTATAGATTTGACGTAACAAATGGGCGAAGGAACCTCATCTTCTTCAAAGAAATCCAGGAAACCTGACTGTAATACTTCCTTTCTTCAATTCGCTTTTCTTTTCTTTCCATTTTTCCCTTTTTCTGAATTTTCGATTTCGTCTTATGATGTTTTTTCTGAACCTCTACATGTTTTGAAGGGTCGGTTATTTATTTATTTTTCTAAAAACAAAAAACATGCATGACTTTATGGTTAAATTCCACTAGAATTGATTCGATCATTCGCAGATTTCTAGATTTATGTAACAATTTTTGTTGGTAGAAAACAAGGGAAGGAAAAAAGTATTCTCCTTTGTTTCTTCTTTTATATTTTTTTTATAGTTTAAGCATATTCCAGAAATAGCGAAAATTCAATCTACTTCCTGAATAGCTGAGATGTAGCGATCTGATATATGGGGTATTTAGGTTGTCTTGTTAGCTGTTCTTAATGAAGCCTGTTTGGTTAACTAACTTTGGGAATAATTGTAACAGAGGGATATTAATGCACTGCAAAAATAATTAAGTACGCTGTTAGGGATTTAAGTTATGTATACTAATAGTGGTATAAATACCTTTTGTGTTTATCTTTATGATTTAAACTTTCTGTAAAAGTTAGAGTACTTACCATTTCTTCTAAATTACCAATCAATACTTATAATAAAGAGTTGCGTGCAATTAACTTTTAAATTAACCTGATTGTGTAAATTTGTTATACACAGTTGGTGCATAAAACCTAAACTCTATGGTTAAACTCATTGGAAGATCTGCATTGGATGTAACTTTTCTGGGGTTCATTTGGCAAGAAGTAGAAAGTAATATGTAAAAGTTGGCAGAATCAATAGTTTCTGAATTCACATCATTGTATTTCAAAATTTTCACTTTGTAGCTTGTTGAGAGTCGGGGTGGAGGGAGTGTATTTTACGGGTTCGGATGAACCCAATAACTTTTGCTTAACCCTTGTATTTGTATTCACTAAATATGTATAAATATCTAATTGCAAACCCAATAACTATACCGAGAGCTATGGGTTTGGCGACAATTTTAGAACTCATAAACTGCAAATTTTAACTCCGTCTCTGCTGAGTGTGCAGTTTCTATTTAATTGTCGACAATGTTTAGAAGTGAAATGTGATCACCAGGAATTTGGTCGAACTTCGAGGTTTTCATAACTAAAATGTGAGGTGCATTTTGACTAACATTGTGTTATGTTCATTGCTTAATAGCCACATACCCCCCTTGCATTATTTGGATTACTGGTCTTTCATTTCTTACAGATGGTTAAATAATGGGATTATGATCTGGCTTAGATATTGAGAATGTTTATTCTGTGTTATAAATAACTGGTTCATTGCCTCTTTGATGATGCATAGCCATGATGATACTTACAATCCTTCCGGAACCTAACTATAAGCCAATCATGGCTTTTATACTCCTTTTTGCAACTTGAGTGATTTAATATCTGTATATGCCAGCTTATGACTTAGTTTTCAGTGTTTTATATATTTTCAGTTTAATTTACAGAAACTAACCAAAGTTAGACGCATATTTTTGTGCTATAGATTCAAGGTTTACTCAGCAAGAGCTTCCTGCTTGCAAGCCAATTTTAACTCCACAATGGGTATGCATTCACAGAATGGTTAACATAGCTTCTTGTTGATTAAATCTGTGCTTTAGAATGTCTTGTTGATTATACTTATCACTTTCTGCATTCAGGTTGTCACAGCATTTATCTTCCTTGGCATCGTCTTCATTCCTATAGGACTTGCCTCATTGTCCGCATCAGAAAAAGTACTCGAATATCCATCTCTTTATGGTTTTCTCGAGTTTGTTTCTCACAGTCAAATGGTATTTGGCATATAATACATATCATTTTTATGCAGGTGGTGGAAATTGTAGACCGTTATGATGAGGATTGCATCCCTACAAATTATTCAAAACCGGCACTTGCATATCATGATAGGGTTACACATATCCAAAATAATAAGTCAAAAAAGACTTGCGTCAGAAACTTGATTGTTAGTCCTCTGTTCCAAATATGTTGGTTTTTCTCTGTTTCCAAATTCTGACATTATATTGTCCTCGTCCTTAACAATTCGTTTGCTGAATGTTTTTAGGTTCCTAAGAAAATGAAGCATCCTATCTATGTTTATTACCAGCTTGATAACTTTTATCAGAATCATCGCCGGTATGTCCAAGATTTTGTTCGATATAAGTTAAAGCTGTATATGTTATGGGTATTAAAATGAATCCATGTTTTAAAATCAATTAAAACAGTTTGTGGCTGTACCTGAAATAAATAACTCTTCTAATGCAATTGAAGTATATTCTTTTAAAACAATAACAACTACGCCTCATTCACAAGCAAGTCGGGGAAGCATATTTTTTTTTACAATTTTTTTT
Organism: Nicotiana glauca; assembly: GCA_026770625.1. Taxonomy (NCBI): domain Eukaryota; kingdom Viridiplantae; phylum Streptophyta; class Magnoliopsida; order Solanales; family Solanaceae; genus Nicotiana; species Nicotiana glauca. The sequence goes on from MU758617.1 coordinate 19,646, forward strand.
TCTTATCTTACAATAATCAAATTAATGAAACCGAGCATAACTTTGAAAGACATTGTGCAAGTTGCCTGTTTTTCCCTTTTTACTCTATAGTATTATGTTATTTTTTGTTTGAGATCTTTATTACAGATAGACTCCTCTTATCGAAGTGGACATATTTGAAGGAGCATCACTTCATTTTTCCACTAGGTGATATACGCTTAAATGGTATTGACAACTTCATATGTTTTTTCACAGTTATGTAAAAAGCAGAAATGACGAGCAGTTGCGCGACCCAAATTATAAGGATGATTTGAAAAAGACTTGTGCTCCTGAAGACATGAATGGAAATGAGCCTGTGATCCCATGTGGACTTATTGCTTGGAGTTTGTTCAATGATACATATGGTTTTTCAATTAATGGAATACCTTTGCCAATCAATAGGAAGAACATTTCATGGCCAAGTGATAGAAAACACAAATTTGGGTCAAATGTTTACCCTAAGAATTTCCAGAAAGGAGCTTTAATTGGGGGTGGAAAACTTAATGAGAGCATACCTGTTAGTGAATACTCACTTTTCACCTTAGTGTTAATTTTTCCTTTTTTGTGCATTTCATCTTTATCTTAATCATTTTGGGGATTTTACATGCAGTTGAGTGAACAAGAGGATCTTCAAATTTGGATGCGAACTGCAGCATTGCCGTTATTCAGGAAGTTATACGGGAAGGTGGAGTATGATCTTGAAGCTAATGAGAAGATTACTGTAGTAATACAAAACCATTATAACACATATACTTTTGGGGGTAAAAAGTCGCTGGTTCTTTCAACCACAACATGGATTGGTGGAAGGAATAATTTCCTAGGCATTGCATATCTGGCCGTTGGTGGAATTTGCTTATTCATGGCAATAACTTTCATACTTATGTATGTCATTAAACCAAGGTACGAAATGTCTTCTATTTTTGATTCCTGAATCCAAATATATATTTATACGTGCCTGCAATGCATCATATCGAAGCTTTGCTGGTTAATGTGCTTATGATTTCTGAATTGTTGAAACTATAAAAGATCAAAAACACTTTATGTTGCAAATAAGAATCCACCTGAGCTCCGGAAGGGCTAAAGTCTTAAAGTCTATAAATCTCATTTTCATCGTGTCTTATTAATCACATATCGCACACAGGTGCACACTTGATATATTTCATATGAGATCTGGGGTAATGTTAATTTTATTGCATTTAAGTTGAGAATTTTAAGTAAACAATATTTTATGATCTTGCTTTTCCGCTTCTCCCAAGTCCTGCTGTGTGTTTCTGTTTCTCTCCTTTTAAGAAAAGCTGAAATTAGCAGGGACAATCGAGTCAAAGAACATGTGAATATGGAAATTCCTTCTGCAGTTGATACAATGCAAGCTAGTAGTTAAATTCCTTTCCATATGCCTTCAAAATTTTGAGGAATTACAAATAGCAAAACCAAGAGTCTCTTTTATTTAAAGATACCAACACAAAATGATATGTGTTGAGTGTATCTGAACAAAGTATCACATGGAAAGTAGAAAAGAAAAATGATCTAGTTATAAGGAATTTGATACTCATAATGGTTGAGGGCTTTGGGGGGCATACCGCACGGGCTTGGCCCAAAACGGACAATATCACATCATGTTAAGAGTATTTTTGGGTCGTTTTAGCCCAACAACATGATCATGTGAATAAACAGGGGGATGGAAACTAGGGGTGGGCATAATACCGGCCGAACCGATAATTTCAGTTTATTCGAATCAGTTTGTTAGGTTATTCGTCGGTTTGCGGTGTATATTATTTTAAAGCTTGGTGTTCGGTTTTAGTATTTTGGTTTATTGGTTACGGTTATGAAAGAAGTCCAATTTGACAAGTCTAAAACCGAAAAATCAAATCGAAAATAATCACACTGAACCGCAAGAAAACCGCACTGCACCGAAAATACTTTGGTTTGGTTTTGGTTACTAAAATGGCAAATTGAAAACCGAAAAAACTGAACCGAACTTCTACAAAATCGAATAGACCGACGCCCTCCCCCCCCAAATGAAAACTGGAAGCTGTTATTTTCAGTTTATAGACTTAGTTGGATTATTATCTTTTTCTCATAATTAGGGACTACTTTAACATGGCACAATGATGTCTTAAGGACACACAAGAGTGTTGATTTTCATACTTCCATGCAGATTTTGTATGAGATTTTTCTAATACTTCCCATTTAATGCAACCTCACTATAAGTTATGAAAAAACACTCTAATCTTGAGAATATACGGTCAAAACACACATTTGTACTGAAGAAAACTTTTTGCCTATCATGTCAAGATTTATGCTAGCACTTCAATCTGATAGAATTCAGAATCCTTCAAATTTGTAAACGAGTTAGCAATTGGGATGCGGTTCTTGAAACAACTTTCGAAAAGCTTCTTCGAAAATGTTAGTATTGGCTTTGTGTTTGTTGATGGTGCCTTTTGTTTGTTTTTGAGGTCAATGAAATACGTTGGCAACATTGAAGTTGATAACGGTTCTAATATGTATCGGTGTGTGTTGTGCTCCCATTATTTAAAATTGATTTACATGGAGTGAGACCCCAACTTTCTTGGGATTGAGGCGTCATTGTTGTTTAGATTTACATATGCGCACATGCACCATTAAGTATATCATTGATGTTTATTCTGGAATTGTGACTATGCAGGCCTTTCGGTGATCCAGCCTATCTATCATGGAACTTGAATCCTACAGGGAACTGAGGGAGTGCCCTGGATATTTATTCCATCCGTACGTCATGACTTCTCTCTAAATTTTCCCTGCTGAAGAGTTTTAGCTGCTTTAGTTGTTAACATAAACTATTTCTGTGATATATTGGATACTTTGATGTTCTGTTACCAGCGACACCATTTTGTGGTTCAGGAATTCGAGTTGTATTAACGCCATTTCACAAAACCTATTCTGTTAATCATCAAAACCTGCTTTGCAGATTCATTCTTTGATTTACATTTATTGTGGTGAGACAAGCTTTCTAAACCACTGAATGGTACCTTATAAGCTGAAATGTAGTATATACTTGTGTGTTGCTTTGCTGTTTTTATTTACTGATCAAAATAGGACAGGGCTGAGTTTTATTATATGTGATCAGATCAGAACAACACTTAATAATTAGAAAAGATAACCACTAGTTACACTCTGATTATAGTCTGAACTGTTATGTGGCTGATAAAAAATATGTGAAATAGCACGGGCTAACCAGTTTCGGACCGGTAATTGAAAAATAGCTAGTGTTTGCAAAGTCACTGAAAAATAACCACTATTTTGCTGCAACACGGAAATTTCCAACATAATATACTAGAGATTGGTGCACCTGTGTATGAATTTCTAGTATATTATGCAGGAACTCCAGCACACGGAAAGTTCCAATCTAATATACCGGAGATTGGAGCACCTGTGTGTGAACTTCCAGCATATTGTATTGGAACTCAAGCACACGGAAAGTTCCAGTATAAAAAATTTCGAACTCCAATATATTATGCTGTAATATTTTCCGAATTTTGAATAGTATTTTCGTTCAGATTTTTCATTACATGAAAAGTGGCTAAATCTCAATTACTTTTGAAACTGTGACTATTTTTCAATTACCATTTATAAATCTAGCTATTTTTGAATTTCATCCAAAAAAATACTATTATTAAATTTACAGAGGATGTAGCAAGTAGGGACCAAAAATAGTAGAAATACAATCACATTGGAATGGAACTCTGTCGCACATTGAGGATTGCTGGATTGATGCTCATGATTCCTTCTCTAGACAAGAAAATAGAAGCGCGAAAGTTTAGGAGGCAATGTTGATTCTTGAAGAATAAGTTATATTCCAGACTTAGTACATCATTTAATTTTTGTATTTAATCTTCTGGGATTTCAAACTCACTGACACGGCCAAATGGAGTATATACTATATACACATTACACAATAACATACTCCATCCAATCCGTGGTTTAAGTAGGAATGGCAGGCGGGGCGGGTGCGGGGCGGGTTCTGTCTGGACCCGTGAAATTTAAACCCGCCCCGCCCCGCATAAGATTTAAA
>MU758624.1:6448-31062 GCA_026770625.1 Nicotiana glauca
ACTAAAGCACAACAATAGATTATGAAACTAAAATCCTTAAAATGGTGCGAATACTAGTCAATACGATATTCTTATTTAAATCGAGTAAATTGTTAGATTATTGAATTATGGGATGTATGTCCGTAGGAATCGCGTAGCTAATAATTTCAGCTTCACTAGTTCTCATATTTAAAATAAGGTAGTTCGCAATTTTCATTTTTTTAATTGGTAAAAATTTAGATTTTGAATTTGAAAGTGTTGGAATAGAAGTAACTTGAGGTTTGTAATATTTGAATCTTATTAGTAACAAAGATCCGCAAATAATAGACAAATATAATAGGTCAATAATTCCATAGAATCATCAAACTTGACACTTTTAGTGTATGATTCAATGTAACAAGGCTAAGAATATTAATCTAGCAACAGGGTTTAATTTTTTAGATTTAGTAAACTTTCTAATAAGTTTAGTAATTATGATTAAATATAATTTCAAGTGATTGTGAATAAATTATTCCAATAGTTTTTCTTATACATAACAATGTGAGTTTTAATCTTGATCTAATTAGTTTATTTTGAATATTAGTTGTCGAATTTCACATTTTTATTTTAAATTTCGAAATTTATTCTTTATTTAGCAAAAAATTCCTTTCTATTAATATTTATCTTAATTTAGCAATTAGTGTGTTACATTTTTATTTTTTATTTTTAGCTCGTAATTAATTGTGATTTTTCTTTCTTTATTCTAGAGACGAATTTAAATAGAAATGTAGTCACTTTAGGATATCCTTAAAATAAAGGAGGCGCGCCTCGCCACAGTAAATTACAAACTGCGGGGCCCTCATAAATGTATATATTAAAATACTTAGCTTTCAGGACGGGTTGTTTAAAGAATTTCACGGTCTTCCCCAAAAATAATAACGCGTTAGTCACTTTAAGCGCGTATTTAATAATCTTATCTCTCTAAACTCGGGTGCACATTTATGTGACCCAAATCCAAATCTCAATAAAAATCGAAATGTGTCGATAATCACGGGTACTTTGATTGTGACGTGGTTTGAGATGTATTTTCATGATGTTGTAATTCTTTTATTAAAATAATGAATAATAATATTAAAAGCGATTAAAGGGTTAAAATTTGTACATAAGTTAAAGCATGGTATAAATCAGATAAACAAGCCAAATATAACAGTTGAGCGACCGTGCTAGAACCACGGAACTTGGGAATGCATAACACCTTCTCCCGGGTTAACAGAATTCCTTATCCGGATTTCTGGTGCACAGACTGTTAAACAGAGTCATTCTTTTCCTCGATTCGGGATTCAACCGGTGACTTGGGACACCATAAATCTCCCAAGTGGCGACTCTGAATTAAATAAATAAATCCCGTTTCGATTGTCCTTTAATTGGAAAAACTCCCTTGCGCCCTCGCGGGTAGCGCCGAAAGGAGGTGTGACACCTATCACTATGTATTGTCTTATATAATTAGTTCCTTCAGACATAAATATATTATTAAAATAAGTGTCCTCACTATCTAAAACTACATAATACTTCCTTTACTTACCCTTCACTCCGCCATCAATCATCTCAGCAATTACATATCAAATATTTGAGAAATTTAGAAAGGGATGATAAACTTTCACTTAATTTTTTGTTAATATAAACTAATACATTAGGAGATAGAAGCATATATATGTACCTCTTGTACTGGTTTGTTATAGTCCTTTGGGTTCACAAATTGTGTCACACCAATTTTTTTTGCTGCAGAAAAACAGGAGAAATTTTATTTTTTAGATAAGAGGATGACTAAGGATAGAAACAAAGGTCAATAGATGAAAATATTGAAAATTCTAAAGTTCAAGTAAGAGCACACAAATTTAGATATTTTACCTAGCTCAAACTGTTAGCATTCAGATCTGCCCCAATAATTCTTGAAGAACCTTCAACGCTTGTTCCTTCTGCAACCTGTTAAAATGGGATGCAACCAATTTAGTACTTCAACACTTATTTTGAAAATAACATATTCAAATAGATAGGAAGAATTGTCATTAGTAATAGCAAGCCTCAGAGCTAGTCCTAAAATTCCCAATCCAAAAACAGCTAAACTTGAGCCTTTCGTTGTTTTGGCAACATTCAGAGTTGCACCAAGGCCTATAAGAATTCACAACTTGACTAATTTACATATGAATAGAGCCTCTATAGAATTTACCACTCAAAATAGAGAATGAGTTAACAAAGGAAAAAACTCAAGATAGGCCAAACACCTACAAACTCTATTTCGATTATGGCATTCTACTTTAGAAATTTTCTGGTCTTTTATCAGGCTTCAAAAATTAATTCTCGTCCAGTTTCCTCATCTATGATATTTGGAGTAAATTGTGAATGTGTTACTTCAAATTGCTTAACTATCAATATTTTACGGTCAGTGAAATCCATCTTCATCATTATGAAATCATCATAATAACTGTAATTTTGTCTTAAGAAAAAAAATATCTTCTAATCATAGAATTATGAACCCTCACGCAGTCATACTTGGACTTAAAAAGGGAAAATAGGTTCAGAAAATTAAATGTGCACAAGCAGAGTGAAAAATACCGAATAAACATTACTATCTTTGACATAAACATTACTTAGCCATAAAATAGTTTTTCTGTTTCTCGCTAACATTGATCTCCATGTTTGGGAGAATTTTTTGCTGGCCATAGAGATTCCTTCTATATTTACATCCATGCAGATGTACCAAATAGTATAAGAATGATCAAGAAATTCACGGGAAGTTGAGATTTTTTAAACTGTATTTTTCAATATATCAGAAAGATCGATGAACCGGTGAACCCATCCTTCAAAGGTTGTGGAGTAGAGTAAAGAGAGAAGTGCGTAGAAGTGGAGAACATGGAAGTAGATTAGGATTGTGATAACCATCCCACGTTTGGGAATTATACATATATCTGTGGTTTAATTTTGGATTTTTTCTCTTTCTTTTTTTCATATATATATATGTGTAAAGAGTAATAAGTATTAAAAATATAATATAAATAAAGTTTAAAATAGAACTCTTGGAATTGGCAGAAACGTGGTTTAAACATTTTTACAATAAGTATTCACTGCCATGTTTGTAGTTTTTACCTTTTTAAGAAAAATGAAAGTTTTGGAATTGAAAATTGACTTGCCTGATTTGAAGTTAAGTTTTTGGCTTTTCTAAATTAAAAAAATAGAAATAACTGCCAGGCATTAAATACTTTTTTTAAAATAAATTTTAAAACTCCAACAAAGTAGGAGAATTGTCCAAAAAATTTACACATGTCAATTTAATGTTATGTAAAGCACATAAATCCGATATATATAGAGATGTAAAGCACATAAATCCGATATATATAGATGTGCAGATAAAATATAGTTTTTGAATTGGAAGCCCACGTTTAAGTGGGAATTACCTGTGAGTGTGGGAGTAATGGGTCCCATAAATTGAAGGAGTAATGGAATTTATTTGAATTTTCATAACTGTTATGCGATCCGTTTTTTTTGTCCATCTGAAATTTGCTTATTTATCTGGGCAAAGGGAATAAGGACAGTTATAGTTGTGGTTTATGCATATCGTGGGAAACAGTTTTTAGTTTTTTTGGGAGTAAAGTTCGAAGCCCACGTTTGGGAGTAAACATGGAAGCTGATGGTTGGGATCACAGGTGGAAGCAAACGTTTTGGATTTTCTACATTTGGTAATTATTAGTTTTAAATCTTTTTTTTAGACATAATAAAAAATAATAAATATAAATAATATTTTCAAAATCCAAAACTTTTGGAGCTTTGTCCTAAAGGAGGGCCACTTGGCTAATTGTTATTGTGCCACTTGGCACAATAATATGGCTTTGCTTCTCCTATTCTATATAGATATAGATAAAAAAATAATAAATATAAATAATATTTTCAAAATCCAAAACTTTTGGAGCTTTGTCCTAAAGGAGGGCCACTTGGCTAATTGTTATTGTGCCACTTGGCACAATAATATGGCTTTGCTTCTCCTATTCTATATAGATATAGATAAAAAAATAATAAATATAAATAATATTTTCAAAATCCAAAACTTTTGGAGCTTTGTCCTAAAGGAGGGCCACTTGGCTAATTGTTGTTGTGCCACTTGGAACAATAATATGGCTTTGCTTCTCCTATTCTATATAGATATAGATTAGTAAACAAGGCAGGGGTAGCTTCTACGGACCAGGTCCACTTTAGAGACCTCTCATGATCATTCATCCATTTTTCTAGATTGGCTTGGAGGAGCTCGTTTTTCTCAATTTCAATGCGCATCCTACATTCTGAAGGCCTTCACTTCATCTTCAAGCCTAACATATTCCTCACTAACTATCTCCTTTCCTCTTTCAAAGTTTTCAGGTTTTGACTTAGTCAAGGGCTTTACTATTAGTTTCCCTTTGGTCAGCAGTTTTATAAGAGTTTCAATGGCTTTCTTTTGATCAAGTAATTACAGTCACTAAGTCTTTTCTAGTATGTTCAGATTCTTCTAGTTCTAAGAACAAGGAATCTATATCCTCCGCAAGACTACAAAATACAGTAATTAAAACATCAGCTAAGCACTTGAGTTTTTTTGGAGAGTAGGATTTCATATTTTTCTGAACATCCTAAAGTTTACCTCTTCGTTGTCGTTGTCTTCATTATTGTCTGATTGAGCCATCAAAGCAAGCGTTGAGTCATATCTAATCTCCTCAACTTCAACTGCCATTGTAGAACTATTATCAATATTAGATTTATCTAGTTTTACTTGAGTAGTTCCCTCATAAGATATTTGCAAAACCTCCCATATTTCCTTGGCAGTGTCACATGTAGAGATTCTGTCGTACTCTTTAGGTTCCAAACCATATACCAGAATTTTCTTGGCGCGAACATTCTTCTCCATTGCTTTCTTGTCTACTTTAGTGTATTCTCCACTAGTCTTTTTTTTTATTGAAAAAGGAAATTCATTTAGTAACTTGATTGGAACAAAAGAACCATCGCAAATAACATCCCAAAGCTCGCAATCCTTAGCCATGAAGAAATCATGCATTCTAGCTTTCAGCCACCAATAGAATTTTCCATCAAGCTTGGGTGGGTGGTATATGGATTGACCTTCTTTAAAATTTAGTGGAGACGTCATGAGGATCCTTCCTAGGTGTTAACCTGATAGGAGGAACCCCCTCTAATACTAATTGTTAATTTGTATGGGTCCACCAAATCATAGATACCTAGTCCTCTACAAGTTTTTACTGAGAGCACTAAGTCAAATAGTAAGTAAATGAGGCAGAGGATTTTTACGTGAAAAAATCCCGCATAAGGGGATAAAAAAACCACGACCTACTCCTGTAGGCTTTTAACTTTACTAACTTGTAATCTTACCTATTACAAGCCACTTTACAATACTTCCTATTGCAAAAAATTTACTCAACTAACTTGTGGTACCTTTACCACAAGCCACTTTGTGACTATCCTAGTTACAAAGGCTTTCTAACTTGTGATGCTATCACCACAAGCCAATTTGTAACTCTATGATTACAAAGACTTTTCCTTATGACTAAATCTAGTCACAACCTAAACTCAACGAGTTTAAGGATTTACAAGAGGATTCCTAATCAGTATGCTTCTAAGTAAGAGATTTAGGAGATATAGTAAGTACAATAACAAGGTTACAACTCAACTAGGACAACAACAATCAATCTTTTAGGAACTGGTCTGTAATGGCATTCAACCTTGATCTTGAAGTTTGAGAGAATAGTTTTTATGTGTCACGACTCCAGTTCGCCCTCCGTGAACATGTCGTGACGGCACCTAGTCCCTACGACTAGGTAAGCCTAACAACGCAGAAAATAAACCATAAATTTGTGGATGAATAATTAAAACTGATTTAGTAAAAATAAACATGTATTAAGGTGTCGTTCGGCACATACAATAACAACTCTCGAAGCTAACAAAAATTCTCAAAACCCGGAATCTCACAAATCACAAGCTAAGGGATACATAAGAGGCTCTGACTCAAGAATATCTATACAAAGGAAAAATACTAAAGGAACTATACTTATTACAGAAAGCTAGAAAGGGACTCCTCGGTCTGCGGACGTAGCAGATATACCTCGAAGTCTCTACCGATACGCCGCATTCCAATGCTGATAGAACCGAATGGCAGTACCTGTATCTTCACAACAAAAAATGTGCATGAGAGTAGCATGAGCACACCACAATGGTGCCCAGTAAGTATCAAGACTAACCTCGGTGGAGTAGTGACGAGGAACAGTCAAGACACCTACCAGTCAATAAACAGTATAATCATAGAAATAGTGGAAACTATGTATAATTATGTAAAGACTGCATGAATGACTAAAAATGCTACAATTCACAATAAGGGAAAAAGGGAAATAAGTAACAACGAGAATAAAATAGATGATGATACGCATGACGACATAATCACAATCCAAATCCTAAGGTCACCACACAACAAGGGGAAAACAAGTTAATAACTCATATCATACAATGATATTCACATAAGGTCTTATCCAAAACTTTCAACCATTTTACCAAAATCTCGGACAAACCACAACTTACGAAAACCCGACATCTAAAGTCTAACACTTGGCATCCTGTGCCCCATCAATCTCACGGTCATGCTGACAACTAACTGGTTAACAAGGGACACTCTCACATATATAATGGGTAAACGAGGGCGTATTTCCACCCTTAGCAAAATCGGAAGGAATTCACCTCTAATGGGGTGTCCGACTACATGTATACTTGTGCAAGTGTGTTTAACCCGAATTCCACCAATTAGTAAATAGTATAAGAAATGGAACGGCCAGCACCCGAAATGTTCGCACATGGATAGAATCAATGAAAACATCAGCTCAGAACACAATGAGTCTAACGTGGATCTCCCGGGATATCGTCCTGTAGCCCCAAGCATAAATATGTGTGCTAGGGATCTCTTGGTATCCTCAATATATGTGTTGGGGATCTATCGGGAATTGAACTCGCAGTCCCAAAATAAATATGCATGGGGATCTATAGGGAATTGAACCCACAGTCCCAAAGTAAACATACAGGGGGGTCTATCGGGAATCGAACCCACAGTCCCAAAGTAAACAAACAATGGGGAGCTACCAGAATCCCACATCCCTAGTCCCAATGTAAATACACACCAACAACAAGAGAACAACAACATCCCGGCAAGGGAGTCAACAACAGATAAAAGGGCCACGGAAAACCAAGAAGCACGACAACCTCAACAAAATAACAAGACATAATAAGTGCGTGATAGCTACACCGGTAACCACAACTATTGGACATGTAACAAATTTGCATGAAGTCACATATGAAACTATCAAGGAGTGTCCGAATAATAAGGAAGTTAACATGAATCAAATAATTACCATTAAGGACATATTAATTAAACATAGTATATCTAACTTCTTTTCAATTAAGGCCAATGAATTACGTGAGAAGTAAAAATAATGATTTCCAATTAATGACAAACAGTTAAAAAAGATAGCGTGGCTGTATAAGTGTAAATGCCTTTAGTTAAACAAGTAAAAGTCAATTAGGCAACAAGAATAAACCAAAAGGGCAAGTAAGTTTCAAGTAAAAAAATGTAGAGGTGAAACTAATAACAAGGAACTCAATCGCATCAAGAACAACTTCCTACTCAGTGATTACAAGGATCTAAAAACCTAAAAGGGACAATTTTCCATAATTAAATCCGAGACGCACTCGTCACCTCACGTACAAGGAATACAATCAACAGAGAAGACTCAAATCCTAAGGGGAAGTCCCCCCACACAAGGTTAGGCAAGATACTTACCTCAAACCGATTAAAATCAACTAGCAACCACGTTCTTTCCACGAGTACTCGACTCCAAATGGCCCAAATCTATTCAATTCAATCACACATTGTAAATAACATCTCAAGCAACTGATTCTACTATTAAATTCAAAGCTAAAGCGCGAAATTAGGTAAAATGACCAAAACGCCCCTCAATCCAATGTCTCAGAACCGGATTAGTTTAACATTTTTAGAACCCTCGTACTCTCACGAGTCTAACCATATAAAAATCTCTCAAATCGGAGGTCAAACACCCCCTTAAAACTCAATAATTCGGTATATGAAGTTCCACCCATTTTCATTAAAAATATGAAATTAAAGGATGAAATTAAGAGGAGATTCATGGAAATTGGTCTAAATCGAGTGAGAAGCACTTATCCAAGTCACCCAGGTGAAAATCCCTTCAAAAATTGCCAAGACCTGAGCTCTAGAAGTCAAAATGTGATAAAATGGTAAAACCCTCGAATTTGGGATTAAATTCTGACTGCCCAGTGATTTGTGCTATGCAATCGCGGAACAACAATGCAATCACAAAGAAGGAAAATGTTGACGCCCAAATTTGTGCTATGCGATCGCGGAACAACAATGTGATCGCATAGAAGGAAAATATTGATGCCTAAATTTGTGCTATGCGAGCCCAGGACAATAATGCGATCGCATAGAAGGAAAATATTGATGCCCAAATTTGTGCTATACGATCGCGGGACAACTATGCGATCGCATAGAAGGAAAACGTTGATGCCCAAATTTGTGCTATGCAACCGCGGAACAACAATGCGATCACATAGAAGGAAAATATTGATGCCCAAATTTGTGTTATGCGATCGCGGAACAACAATGTGATCGCATAGAAGGAAAATATTGATGCCCAAATTTGTGTTATGCGATCGCGGAAAAACAATGCGGTTGCATAGAAGGAAAATATTGATGCCCAAATTTGTGTTATGCGATCGCGGAACAACAATGCGATTGCATAGAAGGAAAATATTGATGCCCAAATTTGTGCTATGCGATCGCGGAATAACAATGCGATGGTATAGAAGGAAAATGTTGATGCCCAAATTTGTGCTATGCGATCGCGGAACAACAATGCAATCGCATGAAAGGAAAATATTGATGCCCAAATTTGTGCTATACGATCGCGGAACAACAATGCGATCGCATAGAAGGAAAATATTGATGCCCAAATTTGTGCAATGCGATCGCGGGACAACAATGGGATCGCATAGAAGGAAATACCATATAGCAGAACATCAGTTCAAACATAGGGAAAAATGACCCGTAGCCCATCCGAAACACACACGAGGCTCCCAGGACCCTGTTTAATCACACACACAAGTCATATAACCTAACACGGACTCGCTCGAAGTTTTAAATCACTTAAAACAACATCGGAACGACAGGTCAAACCAAAAACCAAGCTTATGTACTTTCAAATCTTGAAATATCGAATCTCATGCCGAAACCTATCAATTAAACTCGGAATGACACCAAATTTTGCAGACAAGTCCAAAATAACATAACAGAGATGCTCCAACTTTCGGAATCGCATTCCGACCCCGATATCCCAAAAGTCAAATGTGGGTCAAACTTCTTCATTTTCCAACTTCAACTTTCGCTGAACTGCCTCAACTCACCCTGCGAACCTCCAAATCTGAATTCGGATGCGCGCCTAAGTCCAAAATCGTCATACAAAGCTGTTGAGGTCATCCACGACCCATTCCGAGGTCGTTTACCTAATAGTCCAATTCCGGTCAACTTTTTACCGTTCAAACTTCCAAAACAAGGTTCCTTCTCCCAATTTGACTCTAAACCATCTGAAAGCCGAATTCCACCATGCACGCAAGTCGATAATCATATTCCGAAGCTGTTCTAGAACTTATGCCTCTGAATAGAGCTTAATTTCCCAAAGCGACCGGTCGGGTCATTACATTATGTTTTTTGCAAGAGGCTTGAATGAGAAATAGAAACCTTCCAGTGATGTCCTTGTATAAAGCTTCATCGGGTACATCTTGATCACATCACTTGAAGTGATGTGAGTGCTTTGTTTGGTTAGAGAATGAGTGGGCTGACAGTGTATTGTAGTACGGCAGATAGTGTTGTCAGTCACTTCAGTTCCAACTGTGTCCAAATAGCTCTTACTGCTATATAGGAACCACAAGAGCATCAAGTCCTTGTTTGGTTCCTTGCTTTTGAATCTGTAGCAGTTCATCTTTAGGTCAGATTGTTGCAGCAATCCAAAGTAGGTCAGGTTCCCTATTTGGTTCTTAACAGTAAGTTTGTTAGATCATCAAAATATAAGGCAAGACTATTTAAGATCTATCAACATACTTCTCCAAAAAGAGAATGGAGAACTGCTGCTAGGTAAGGGGTGCTGCACCAATAGGCCTACGCCTCTCATAAGCCTCTCACCAAGTGAAGGCAGCTCCAAAAAACTGAAAAGTAGTGAAAGTGACCCCGCCGGTCTCTAGAATACCCGTTGTACGAAGAATCCTCTGACACTTGTCCAAGAAACCCTGGGCATCCTCACCCTCTATACCACTAAATATGTCGGAGGCTGAAGTCTACCAAACCTCTCCAACCTGCATTGCTCGTCCTCTGGCATAACAGGAGCTACATAGTCCTGAACAGCTACAACCGGCTAGTGCCCCCGGTATCTGAAGTCCCTACATGACTTGCTCAGGTGTGCGAGCGGCGGGAGTCTGAGTGCCTCCCCCGGCCTGAGAAATAGCTCTGGCTGTAGTAAATGAAACCGCCTGAGCTAGGCCAGTTCATACTGATAGAATCTGAGCCAGGGCCTCCTGAAGACCTGGAATCACAATGGGCACAGTTGGTGCTACTGGAGCATCCACAACTGAGACCTGATCATGAACTAGGACGGCTGGTGGATCTGCAGGTGCTGCCCTAGCTGCTGTGCGGGCTACACCCTTGCCCCTACCACGGCCTCGATCGCGTCCTCGGCCTCTAGTGGCCCCAGGTGGTGGTAGTGGTGGTCGACCATCCTGACTAGTAGCATGTGTTCTCACTATCTGTGAGAGAATAGAATAACAGAGGTTTAGTACTCAGATCAACAGATTCGCACGATAAGAATTTCAAGAATATGAAGATTTCCTAAAGGTTCTGCAGCCTCCCGAGGACAAATACAGACGTCTCTGTACCAATCCGCGAGACTCTACTAAACCCGTTCATGACTCGTGAGACCTATGTAACCTAGGCTCTGATATCAACTGTTCACGACCTAAACCAGACCCGATCGAGATGGCGCCTATCATAAAACAAGGCCAGCCGAATCAAACCCCCAAACCAATTAAATAGTTACAATAATTCATTTTAAGTCATTAATAAGCTATAAATCCCATAACATAGAGTAGAATAGAATAATGCGGAAACAGACACAGCCCGACATCGGGGTGTCACCAGTCATGAGCATCTAAAAAATCCATCTAAGAGTATGAAAGGTCTAAACAGTCTAGTACAAAGCTAGTACAAAGGAAAGTAAAGGTAGGAAGAAGAAGCACTGGGATGCGAACGCCGGGCAGCTACCTAGTCAACTCTGATCAAGCCTGCGGTGGAAGCAAATCAGCCCTCGCTAGCATGACCCGAGACTCCTGAATCTGCACACAGTGTGCATGGAGTAATGTGAGTACGCCAACTCAGTAAGTAATAAAAGTAAAGGCAGCTGAGCGATAAGAAAACACGTAAAATACTAAAATGCTACAACAAGGCAGTATAAAACCAGAACAATGCAATAAAACAGTAAGAGCTCGTAGAAACACCTTAGTTTAGTAAAAACCTCTTTAAAACATATTTTAGCAGTTCAAATGAGTGAATGAAAATAGGGGGAAAAGATAAAAACATAAATCAGCCCTCGGGCAACATACCAATAGAACTAGCCCCTCGGACTATCTCACAATCACTCGTATCAGCCCCTCGAGCAATAACATCGAACAACATTAGTCCCTCGGTCTGTATCACATCTCACACTAGGTACCCGTACTCACTAGGGGTGTACAGACTCTGGGAGGGGCTCCTTATAGCCCAAGCGCAATATCAAGCCATATTGTGGCATAACCAAACATGCACTCGACCTTATAATAAGCCACCTCGTGGAATAACAAATCAGTCCCTTGGCCTCATAATCATAAATCAGTACAGTAGCCCAATCCCATAATAACCTCACAACACAAGTCCTCGGCCTTACTCAGTCATAAATATCTAAAAGCCACTCGGGCATAGTAAAAATGATACTGAGCCCATAATATCATTTAAAATGTCAAAACGGAGTAAACATGACTGAGTTATGGAAAACAGTAGAATACAGCATGACTGACTACAAATATGAAGTCAAAACAGTAAGGAATAGTAGTAAAAATCCCCTAAGGGTCCAAAACAGTTGGCACGAGGACCAGATATGGCATTCAGCCCAAAACATGATGATAACAAATAATTTTCAATCAAATACGCGGTTAAATAGTCATACGGAACAAACTAAGTCACAATCCCCAATGGTGCACGACCCCACACTCGTCATATAGCGTGTGTGTCACCTCAAAGTAGCACAACAACGTGAAAGTCGGGGTTTCATACCCTGAGGACAGCATTTACAATCATTACTTACCTTAATCCGGTCCAGACTCTGCCCGCAATGCCTTTGACTCTCGAATCGGCCTCCGGATGCTCCAAATCTATCCAAAAAAAGATTTATACCATCAAAATATGCTAGGGGAGCAAAGCCCACTCGAAAATAACCAATTTACATAAAAATTTCCGAAATTGGCCAAACCCAACCCCCGGGCCCAGGTCTCGAATTCT
Source organism: Nicotiana glauca (assembly GCA_026770625.1). Lineage (NCBI taxonomy): Eukaryota > Viridiplantae > Streptophyta > Magnoliopsida > Solanales > Solanaceae > Nicotiana > Nicotiana glauca. The sequence continues at coordinate 19,092 of MU758624.1, forward strand.
GACAAAAATCACAAAACTAGAATCCTTACTCCCTCACGAGTTCATACATATCAAATACATCAAAATCCGACTATAAATGACCCCTCAAATCCCTAGATTTAGGTCTCCAATTTCCAAGCCCTAACTTCCACTTTTAGGCTTTAGATTCCATAAATTCCATGTTTAATTAGGTAGAAATCACATTAGGATCGAGTATTAAGTCCATGAATCTTACCTCCAAGTGTTTCTCCTTGATTCCCTCTTCAATCATCTTCAAAAAGCTCTAAAATCACTCAACAATGGTAAAATATGGCCAAAAATCGTGAAAGGGGTCTTTTAAACATTCTGTCCAACTTTTAAATTTACTTAATCGCGATCGCGAATCACAAGCTTCACTGGCTCCAAATTTACTCTACGCGAACGCGTCATCTCCCACGCGAACGCGATGCTCGGACATCCTACACCTACGGGATCGCGAACAAGGGACTGCGTCCGCGATGCACAAACTCGTGGTCAACCTCTGGTCCACTTAACCTTATGCAAACGCGACCTACCACACGCGTTCACAAACAACAACCTTATAGCCTCACGCGATTGCAACTCTAACTACGTGAACGCGAAGAACAACCTGGACTGCCCCCTACAAATGCTCTACGCAATCACGAGCCTCCTCACGCGATCGAAGAAGGAAAACCTGCAACAGAACTGAAGCAAAAATCTGCAACTTCTCAACATGCAATTTGATCCGTTTAACCACCCAAAACTCACCCGAGGCCCTCGGGACCTCAAGCAAACCTGTCAACATATCCCATAACATCATTCAAACTTGTTCCAACCTTCGGAACGCTCAAAACAACATCAAAACACCAAATTTACATCGGATTCAAGCCTAAGAATTCCAAAAACTTTCAAATTCCGCTTTCGATCAAAGAATCCATCAAACCTCGTCCGAATGACCTGAAATTTTCACACACGTCACAAATGACACAACATACCTACTTTAACTTCCGAAATTCCATTCCGACCCCTATATCAAAATCTCACCTATCAACCGGAAAATGCCAAAATTCCAATTTCGCCAATTCAAGCCTACATCTACTCCGGAGCTCCAAAACACATTCCAATCACGCTCCTATGTCCCAAATCACCTCCCGAGATTCACATAAGTCAACATCCGGTTGACTTTTCTAACTTAAGGTTACTCAAAAGAGACTAAATGTCTCAAACCTTACCAAAACCTCTCCGAACCCGAGTCAATCAACCTGATAACACATAATACAGCTGAACAAGACAATAAAAAGCAAAAATGGGGGAAACGGAGTGATAACTCATGAAACGACCGGTCGGGTCGTTACACCCCACCCCACCCAAACACACACATTTTATCACTAGTTATGTTATGTTGATTACAAGTAGGGTATTGCATTTTTGTATTTTTTTTTTCCAGCTTTCACCTGCATAGCTAATTGTTTTGGCTGCTATAGTGCTTATACATCATTATACACTTTTATACACTTAATATAATATTATCTAAAATTTAATGAATAAAATCTCTATTAAACTAAAACGACTTATACAAGCAGCGAATAACTTTTTTATTTTGTATTTTTCTTTATTATATCATCCAGTATTTAGTATTATTACATTGTTAATATATTTATATTTTCATTTTTTAATTATAACTAATTATAAGATATCTATATTTATTAATTCAAATAAAGTATATATATATATATATATATATATATATATATATAAAATTTAAAAATAATAACTAATTATATATAGATGGTAGTTTTTTATTTTTTATTATTTTTGTTTTTTATAAATATTTAAATTCAAAAATAATAACTAATTATTAACTAAATAACTAATTAGTAACTAATTATGTCATATGACTTTTTTTAAGGCTGCCACTTGGCTTAAGGAGAGAGCTTTGTCCTCTCCTTTTAATAATATATAGAAGGTATAGATTATATCATCCAGTATTTAGTATTATTACATTGTTAATATATTTATATTTTCTTTTTTTAATTATAACTAATTATAAGATATCTATATTTATTAATTCAAATAAAGTAACCAATATATATATATATATATATATATATATATATATATGTTAGTTTTTTTTTATAGATATTTAAATTTAAAAATAATAATTAATTATATATAGATGGTAATTTTTTATTTTTTATTCTTTTCGTTTTTTATAAATATTTAAATTAAAAAATAATAACTAATTATTAACTAAATAATTAATTAGTAACTAATTGTGCCATGTGACTTTTTTTAAGGCTGCCACTTGGCTTAAGGAGAGAGCTTTGTCCTCTCCTTTTAATAATATATAGATAGATTGATATAGATATAGATTCTTGTATTCATTAGTTTTTCCACTAAAAGAATATGTCAAACAAGCACCATCTAATGAATAAATTATTGAAAAAAATGTAACATAGTCATTCTTACACTTTCATAAAAAGAAAAAAACAGAAAATGAAAAAAAAACAAATATTTATCTAAACTAACCCTGATAAGGATTGAAGACCCAAATTTGAAGTCCCAGGTGAAAAATGGATTTGTTTTGTTGTTTAAATTATAGCATTCGAAAAAACCGAATATTACATATCTAAATGTATGGGGTATTAGAACATCTAATTAATGCGACAACAGCAAATCACTTTAAAGTTGCTCAGCTATTTACTCCACTTCACGGATATTCACTCAGAATATATTCCCTCATCATTACACAAAATCATGAACCACTGAAAAACCGTTTTTTCCACCGCCTGAACACCCCCCACACAGCCAGAAAAACCCACTAAACCACCACATTCTCAGCCGCCGTTAGAAGCAGCAACCACCAGTCACTTCCCCTGTTTTCATTACACCTCTTCTTCTCCACCAGTTAATTTCCATCTCCAAAAAAACCCTCACTCCACTCACCTGACAACACTATTCTCCGGTAATTTTCATCTCCAGCGGCTCTCGTTGACATTTCCACAAACACGTATATTACATTCATTTTACAGCATCAGGACAATGCTCTAGGCCCTTCCCACGGAGAATCACTTTCCTTCGTTGTTCTTCTTAGAGAAAATTCAAGCAATCACCACTTCACACGTAGAAAATCTTTCGCAGCAACGTACGCCCTTTTCACTATTGACCATCCTTCAATATCCCAATAGAGTCCATACGCCTGAATATCGACTGACGTACTCACAAACATCGCCTAGACAATTTCCAGCATTGGTTACTCCATTTCATCAACAAAAAAGGGGTTGGTCACTCATTTCCGGCGGGATTTCCGGTCAAGCTCGCTGTCATAGTTCGAATTCCTGTCAAGTTCCGGTACAACGCCAGATTTCTAGAGTTTAAAAGGGCTTCCATTTTTAAGGTACATTTCTTTTCCTTCCTTTTTTTTTAGTTTACTAATATATCTCGTTTTCTTCCGTTTTCTTTTACATAATTTCCTCTGTTCCATTATAAGATATTTCTTTGTTTGAATTCATTATTTGATCTACGTGTGTTGTTATAAGGGCGGGACGGCGAGAGGAGGAAGCTACTACTACCGGGCGATGTTAAGCTGTTTTTCACTGGATTAGTTTGAGATTTCGGGGAAAGTTTAAAGCGAGGAAGTCGATGGACATAGAGGAAATTGAAATGAAATACAAAGTTACTGACAAATTGGATCAATTGAGAGAAGTATCAGATTTTTTTTTAAAAAGATTGATGATGGTTATACAAAGTTAAAAGAGAAAGGACGAAAATAAATAGACTCCTAAGAAAATAGTGCTGAAAATAAATCTAAATTGTGATAAAATATATTATAAAAATATAAAAAGTTATAACCAAAACCAAAGGTGGATTTTCTTTTATGTCTCTTGTGCCTAGATACCCTTTTCGTTTCTTTGACGGGGTTTATCTAATAGACTGAACTTTGTTTTATGATTTAATATAAATATAAAAAGCTTTCAAGCAATATTCATTGATAGGCCAAAGAACTTGATGAGTAGACCAATAAATTTAATCTCTATATGCAATTTATTACAAGAATATATCATACAAGAATTTGATTATACAAAGAAAAAGTGCAGATATAAACTTGAATTTCTTTCATATCAACGTTTTAAGTTTTTTAATAACGAATAGTTTCTATTTTAATTTATGCATTACTTAGTTACATATGTTATTTATGTTTTTTTTTTTAAATTGAAGAGATTGTTTATTTTCAACAGATAAGGACATACAATTGTAATAAGATAAAAGTATACAATTTAACACACTAAGGAAGCTGATATTTTTTTTTTTAAATACAAAAAATAAAGGTAATCGCAAACCTGACCAAGTAGGTAAAATTCTCATTTGCATAAGAAAATTGAAGTTAAATTCATTGTCGTCTTACTCTTCCTAGCTAGAAAGATGATTCTGAAAAGAACTTATTGTAGATCCATGAAAGTTTTGAGAAATGCATGTGGACTTAATATAATTAAAGAGTTGAAAGCATATTTAGCCCAATCTAAATAACTAATAATTTTCTTTGACGGCATTTGTTTAGCTATGGTAAACAAAAAAAATTCAAGACATGTGAAAAATTGATAATTAGCTGATTTCAAGTGGAGATGTAATAAAAAGTCCTATGACTAAAACACTAAATAATGAGTAATACAATATCAATATGCAAGAAACAAAAAGAGGAAAAATTAAAAATTAATGCAAAATTAAAGAAAGATAAGTCATATTTAAGACTGAATCGAGAAAGTATTTTCAATTGTAATGAGAAAAGTCATATACTGCATAATAATACATAACTAAAATCTTAAACATATTAATATTTTTTTATGTGGTAGATTTTAATATGGCTTATTGCATATTATACCAAAGTGATCTTTCCTTCAAAGACCCCCTATTAAAAGACATAGATTGGAAAATGGATCCTATGTGATACTTATTCATAATGATCTTAATGCATAATTCTCAGACAATGGTTAAAAGGAGAAAACTAAAGAATGTATATTTCAACTTTTTTCGAGGAAAGTAAATGGTCCACTATATGAAGAAGAAATATTCCTGGAAGCTTTTCCTATTTTCATAGCTGATTGATTTGCTTAATTTAAACCATATTAAAATTACAATTACGATACATATGTGTGATAACTTTCATATTATTCTATGTAGTTGAAGTGCGAAGTGAGAAATATCGTTTCATGACCAAGATGTCTGTCTGATGGGATTATAATTTCATTCATATTCGTGTTTTTATTAATCTCAAGCTTGACATATCTTTTTTGATTTATCTCTTTCTAAATTTTCATCTATTGTATGGTAATACTAAAGTTTGATTTGTATTTCTTATAGTTCTATAAATGATAACATATATAGATGTCCTAATACATATAGATTAGAAATATTTTACTAATTACAAAAAAAGGGTATATACTATTATCTTCAAAACATATTGCTAGTTGAGTGTTGAAGTGGTATGAAATTGTTGTTTGGTAATATAATTTCACGTTCTGCTATATTTGTAACAAAAAAAAAAAAAGAGAAGAAAAAAATAAATTAAACAAAGTAACAGATGAACAAGAGAATAAGAAACGACAATGAAAAAGAAAATTAGTGCATTGTGTAGTAGTAGCAACATAAAAATTCAAACTTGAGAAAATAATTTAGTCAAAGCTAAAAAGTAAGATTGAAAATCCAAAAAATTTCAAAACAAAAACAGGAAGAGGTACATCATAAAATTGAGGTCAATCATTATCTCACATGGGATTATTTTTGAAGAAATCAATATTAACATAAACACAATATTATATTGCTCTCTCACGGTTGACAAACAGGAGGAATTGAAGATTTTAGTTTATGATAGATGATAGACAAATAACAAATCAAACTATTAATATTGTGTATAAATAATTTTTTGTAATTTCATTTGAGACTTCATTGAATCTATTTTTCATCTAATTATTATGTATTATTTTTTGTTTTAATTGGTCAATTTAAATTATTTGTATAAAAACCTATATATTTTTATTTTGTGTTTCATATCATTTAAATGCTATAGCGTTAAAGTTAATATATTTTTGAACTTTACAACAACAATAACAAAAACCCAGTGATTCCCACAAGTGGAGTCTGGGGAGGGTGAGATGTACGCATTCTTACCCCTACACTACCCTGGAGGGCAGAGAGGCTATTTTCGGAAGACTGGCTAAAAAAAAGATAAAAAGAAGTAATGACAAGCATAAATAACAACAAGATAAAAAAGGGCCGAAGCCAAGGTAGCAATTAAACGGTAGTAATAGCAATCTAAGAATAAAAGGATAATAAACTAACACTAATGTTGTAGAACTAAAGAAGACAAAGGAAAACACTCGACTACCCACTAACCTTTTACCCTAATCGTCGATCTCCACACCATCCTATCAAGAGTCATGTCCTCAGTAAGCTCCAGTTGTGTCATAACTCGCTTAATCATCTTTCCCCAAGACTTCTTTGGCCTACATCTACCTCTCCTCTGACCCCCCAATGACAGCCTCTCATACCTCCTGACTGGGGCATCTGTGCTTCTCTTTTTAACATGTCCTAACCATCGAAGTCTCGCCTCTCGCATCTTATCCTCTAAGAGGGGCACTCATACCTTTTCCCGAATAACTTCATTCATAATCTTATCCAACATGGTATGTCCACACATCCATCTCAACATCCTCATTTCGGCTACTTTCATTTTACTTCTTGACCGACCAACACTTTACCCCATACGACATGGTCGTTCTAACCACTACCTTGTAGAACTTACCCTTAAGTTTTAATGCCACATTCTTATCACATAAGACACCAGAAGCGAACTGCTACTTCATCCACCCTGCTCTAATACGGTGCGTGACATCTTCGTCATTTTTTCCATCACGTTGTATTATAGACCCAAGATACTTGAAATTCTCTCTCCTGGGATGACTTGTATATCAAGTTTCACATCCATGTCCGCTTCCAGGGTAACGTCGCTGAACTTGCACCCCAAGTACTCCGTCTGCTCAACTTGAAACTTTTAGACTTAAGAAGTGTGTCTCCAAATCTTCAGTCTCTCGTTAACGCCACACCATGTCTCATTTATCAAAACTATATCATCAGCAAATAATATACACCATGACACCTCTCTTTGAATGTGTCGCGTCAATGCGTCCATCGCCACAAAATATAAGAACGGGCTAAGGGCTGATCCTTGATGCTACCCCATCACAACCGGGGAGTTTTCTAAGTATCCTTCTACTGTTCTCACTTGTGTCTTAGCTCGGTCATACATGTCTTTTATTACCCTAATGTATGCTATAAGCACACCTTTAGCCTCCAAACACCTCCATAGGACCTCCCTCGGGACTTTGTCGTATGCTTTCTACATCAATGAACACCATATGTAAGTCCTTCTTTATTGGGCTATATTGCTCCACCAATTTCCTTACCACATGAATGACTTCCGTAGTCGAACGACCCGACATGAAACCGAACTGGTTCTCGAAAATAGACACATTCTTCCCCACCCTCCCTTCACCACCCTTTCCCAACCTTTCATCGTATGAATTAGCAGCTTGATACCCTTATAAATGTTGCAATTCTGGATATCACCCTTGTTCTTGTACAACAAAATCATCGTACTCCACCTCCGCTCCTCAGTCATCTTCGTCGTCCTAAAACAACCTAGAGACCCATTCTAAGCCTGCCTTACCCACGCTCTTCCAAAATTCTACAGGGATTTCTTCTGGCCAGATAGCTCTACCCCTGCTTATCTTACGCATCGCATCCTCGACCTCCCCCACTCTAATGCGCCTATAGAACCCAAAATCGTGATGACTCCTGGAGTGCTCTAAATCTCTAAGCACAATGTTCCTATCTCCCTCTTCATTCAAGAGTTTATGGAAGTATGACTACCATATCTGCGCCTCATCCATCAAAACTCTACCCTCCTCGTCTTTAATGTACTTCACTTGATCCAAATCAGGAGCCTTCCTTTCTCTCACTTTGTCCAGCATGTACAACTTCTTATACCCTCCTTTTCCCCAATCTCCTCATACAAACGTCCCAACGCCGCAGTCTTAGCCTCAATAACCGCCAACTTTGCCTCCTTCTTAGCCTTCTTATACCACTCCCTATTAGCCCTCATCTCCACCTCATCTACGCTCTCTACTAGCTTCAAATACGCCGTTTTCTTGGCTTCCACTTTTTCTTGGACCTCTTTATTCCACCATCAGTCCCCTTTATGGCCACAAGAGAAGCCCTTCGAGACACCTAACACCTCTCTCACAGCTCCTCTAATACAATTCGCAGTCGTGGTCCACATACAATTCGCATCCCTACTACTCCTCCAGGCCCCCATAGCCAGTAGTTTTCCCCCAACTCCTAGGCTTTGTCCTTAGTCAGTGCACCCCATCTGATCCTAGGTAAACCAGCCACAACCCTCTTTTTTCTCATCCGCATGATTGCCGAGCCCATAACCAATAGCCTATGTTGGGTCGTGAGATCCGTGCATAAACCTCTATCACACCTCCTGAGTAGTAGAAAATCAATCTAGGTCTTGGCCACCGTAATTTGGAAGGTGACCAAGTGCTCCTCCTTATGAAAACACGAGTTAGCAATCACCTAATAAAATGCTTTAGCATAATCTAACATCAAAGTAGCTCCTCCTTTTCTGACGCCAATACTGAAGCCGCCATGCACCCCGTCATAACCTCCAGACGATGGCCAAATGTGGCCATTAAAATCTCTTCCTATGATAAGCTTCTCGGTGTGCGAAATTCCCAGCACCAACCCATCTAAGTCGTCCTAGAAACGCCTTTTAACTTCCCCGTCCAAACCCATCTGAGGCGTGTAGGCGCTAATTATGTTAAAGGTACATCCTCCAACAACTATCTTAATAGCCATTTATTCACCGTTCTAAATTATCTCAAAGCTTTTAGCAGAGAGATTGAAGAAGATTATTGGCAAGGTGGTCTCTTCCCATCAAAATGCATTCATAAAACACAGACAAATCACAGATGCCTCACTGATTGCCAATGAAACCCTCGAGTGGAGGATTAAAAGTCGTGAACCTGGTGTGATGTGCAATCTTGACATAGAAAAGGCATTCGACCAGCTAAATTGGTCCTATCTCATCTCTATTATTAGGAAAATGGGATTCGGAGACATATGGATAAGATGGATCAGATTCAGCATCTCAACTGTGAAATACTCAGTGATAGTCAATAGGGTCCAGTGGATTTTTTCTCTCATAAAAAAGGGATCAGACAAGGAGATCCCCTCTCCCCCTTTTTGTTCATTATAGCAATGGAAAGACAGAGCAAAATGTTGGATAAGGCCAATCAATTACAGTGGATTCAGGGCTTCAAAGTGGGTACTAACATCGGAAACTCAGTCACAGTATCACATTTGCTATATGATGATGATACACTCATCTTTTGTGAGCCTGCTACATCACAACTTCTGTATTTGAATTTGACACTTCTCCTCTTTGAAGCACTATCAGGTCTACATATCAACATGTTGAAAAGTGTCATGTACCCGGTCAATGATGTGCCTAACCTAGAAGTTCTGTCCAACATTATGGGTTGTACAATTGGGTCTCCCTCTTGGTGCCAAATACAAGAACCCTGAAATTTGGAATGGGATCATTAGAAAGTTTGAAAAGAGATTGGCAGCTTGGCAGATGCAGTATCTCTCCATGGGAGGGAGACTAACTCTCATCAATAGTGTCCTTGATAGCATCCCCACTTACTATATGTCATTATTTCCCATCCCTAGCAAGGTACTTAAGAAACTAGACAAGATCAGGAGAGAGTTTCTCTAGGAAGGAAACAACAGCTCCCACAAATATCATCTCGTCAAGTGGTCCAAAGTCACCCAATCAAAAAGCAATGGAGGGCTGGGTATTAGAGATTTGGCCTCGCACAACAAAAGTCTGCTCATAAAATGGCTATGGAGGTTCGGTACATATGAGTCAAGCCTTTGGAAAGAAGTAATTCTTGCTAAACATGGTAGAAGGGACAACTGGAGAACAAATACATCTACGTCATCTTATGGGGTCGGCCCTTGGCAGCACATCAGCAAGTTGGGAAATGATTTTTTGAGCAAGTATCTTTCATGATTGGGAACGGTCTGAACATTAGTTTCTGGAAGGATAAATGGTTAAACAATATTCCACTCATGGAGGTCTATCCAAATTTATTCCAGATTGCACAAGATAAGAACTCTTCTATTGCTCAAAACAGTTGTGGAAACGGTTGGAATGTATTATTCAGAAGATATGTTCAAGATTGGGAGATAGATAGTGTGTTAGAATTACTAGCTAGCCTGGAGAGGTGCACCATTGATGAAGCCAAAGCCGACAGACTAAGTTGGGGAGACAACAAACTTTTCACTGTGAAGGAATGCTACCAGCTTTTAAGTTCTCAGAATCAGATAATTGATTCCTGGCCTTGGAAGCAAATCTGGAAGACCAAAATGCCTACAAAGGTCATCTGCTTCAGTTGGATTGCGCTTCAGGAAGCATGTTTAACACAAGACAATCTCAACAGGCGGGGTTTTAAATTGGTAAATAGATGCTATATGTGTCAAAGCAGCTCCGAGTCAGTCAGCCATCTGTTTTTGCATTGTAGAGTGGCCAGCGATCTATGGAATATGTTCTATTCTCTCTTTGGCATTCAATGGGTCATGCCACAGCATGTTGGTGAAACATATGCAAGTTGGAGCCTATGGAGAGTTGAAAAGACCATCAAGAAAATCTGGGTGATGATCCCTGCAGTTATTTTTTGGTGCTTATGGAATGAAAGGAATCATAGATGTTTTGATGGAATCTCAACTCCAACGCACTCTCTTAAAGATAGATGTCTGATTAATCTTTTTTGTTGGAATAACTTAACTCCTGCAATTAGCTTTGATCAATTTTTTGATTTTGTTAGTTCCCTGATGATGTAAAGGGGCTAACAAACTAGTTTCTTGGAGCTCTAGAGCTTCTGTTATTTTGTAACTTCGCATCTTCTTGATGCCTTTTATTAATGAAACACCTTACTTCATAAAAAAAAAACCTCTACCACTTGCTCTCTAAGGTCCCTATCAACTAAGATACCTACCACATTCTTCCCTTCATCCCCCCTAGTACCACAACTTATACCCATCAACATCCCGTGCCTTAGTCCATACCCATTTAGTCACCTGGACACAAGCTATATGATCTTGCTCTTCTGAAGAATCTTCACTAACTCTATGATCTTCCCCGTCAATGTCCCTATATTCCATGATGCAACTCGCAGCCTAGAGGTTCCCTTACCTCCTTACTACCTTCAACCCTCGCCCCACCCGAGGACATGACCTTACTCTATCATTGCTCACCACAATCACTATAGTCTAAGGGATATTAATCACTTCAAATTAATGCAATATTCCTAGTCATAACACAAGGCAATAATATCGGAAGTGCTACAAAAGTAAAACAGGGGGACACAAATTCTTAAAATCAAGAGACACCGCAAGAATGGGGGACACTAGACAAAGCGATACTCCGAATAACCAGTAGAAACGATGAATAACAAGTCGAGGATGCTACTCAATCACACAAAAAAAGTAACCAAGTAAGAGTACAACCACATGCAGGCAGACAGTAAACGAATTAAAGAAACAAGAGGGATAACGATGTAGCTCAATACCGGAACTGACAAATACCAATTCAAGAAAGTTAGAACCAGGAATCAATTCGGGGTTGTCTAAATAGTGTTGCCTCCAAGAAGTGGTCGGATGTCAGCAGTTAACTTATCCCACGTGCTGCTTCTCGCTCCAGTCACCGGCGCGCGCTCCACTCGCCGCCGGATGCTACCGAAAATCGGTACTCTGCGCAAATCTGGTTCGGCCGACGCATATTCCGGCAAAGCGAATAGAGGCAAATCTTGACCAGAAAAGGGGTAGAGAGAGAGACATAGTAGAAAATGGACGAAAAGAAAAGGGGGGG
>MU758624.1:40126-55221 GCA_026770625.1 Nicotiana glauca
AGTTTTATATTTCTTTCAGACGGTTATGTGTATTATTCTTAGAAGTTCGTGAGTATTGTGACACCAATTCTTGGGTAGTGTATCATGTTTGGGTTTTCTGTATCGTATCTAGTAAAAATTGTTAAGTCTTCCGCTAAATTTATTTTTTCCGCTGTAATCATAGTATTATATTTAAATATTTTAAAAATGAGAGCTGTAACCAGTGGAAATGCAAGTAAGAGTTGGATTGCCTAGCTCCCATTAGTAGGCGCCATCACGACTCCCGATGGTGGGAAATCCGGGTCGTGACAATATTATATTATGGATGTTCATTTAGTATTCTGTTATAAATAAGCTTCCTGGAGAAGCTTATCCATATGAGACTCCGCTATAAAAATGTTTATCTATTTAGTACTCTATTGGAAATAAGCTTCCTGAAGAAGCTTATCACTTCGGTACCCGATTATGGATAAATATTACCCCCGGTAGAAGATTATCCATACCGGGTATAATAAGCTTATCCTTCCAGTATCCGGTTATTGATAAATATTACCCCTGGTAGAAGATTATCCATATCGGGTATAATAAGTTTATCCTTTCAGTATCCGATTATGGATAAATATTACCCCCGGTAGAAGATTATCCATACAGGGTATAATAAGCTTATCCTTTCAGTACTCCGTTATGGATAATCATTACCCCTAGTAGAAGATTATTTATACTGGGTACAATGAACTTATCCATTCAGTACTCCGTAATGGATAAACATTACTCTCAGTAGAAGATTATCCATATCTGGTATTGTAGTAGCTTACACAACAACTTCCTTTCTTCTATAAATAGAAGAGATTTCAGTTCATTATGTACATCAGATTGAATTCGAATAATATATCAGTTTCTCTCTATACCTGTCTTTATTTTACAATCTTTATTTTATAACAAATCAGTTAAACATAAAGCAAACAGACGAATAGTTGAGCTTTAAAACTCAAGAGTGATAATTTTATATATTTGTTACTTTGATATCTAAAATTTACATAAATTTCTTTTATTATCGACCGCGCATCACACAGGTACTATACTAGTGAAGTTAAGAAAAACCCCACCATCACATATATGCTTTTGTTTTGGTAATATAAAATATCGTTTACTCAAAAATAGCAAAAATATTTTTTCAATTTCGTATATAAATAGTATTTTAAGAAACTTCTTCTTTATTCTCCTTTTTTTGGTGTGAAAACAAAGTGGATATTTTGGTATAGGATTTTAATAACGATCTTTTGCTAAAAATCAGTTTCTAAAAAAATTTGGTATAGGCTTTTAATAATAATATATTAATAGTATATATTTGATTTAATAAACGTATATGAATAAGTTATGTCACATATATTACTTGAATACATATAATGTATAAAATCAACATTTAGAGTAATATATTGTATATGTACTTGATGTATAATAGATTTTTCCTTTAACATTTGCACTAATATATCAAATATATTTATGTATATTATATCAAATATACTATATTCTTTTTCTCCCTCCTTTTAAGTGCCGACATTATATTGGAAACAACATCTCTGTCTTAACTAGGTAGGAGTAAGGTCTGCGTACACACCATCCTCCCCATCATCCTACCCAGATCCCACATGTGGGAATATACTAGGTTTGTTGTTGTTGTATATCAAATATACTATAATTTTAGTATGAAGTACACTTATACCGCATACCATTCATATATACCGTAATATATATATACTCTTCGTATAGCTTGATACATCAAAGATCAAGCTAGATTCCTTTTATTTTGGGATTAAAGATAAAGCAATCCCTAATTCTATATTAAATGGGAGTATTTTTAGGAGAAAATTAAACATTTAAGATACTATAGTTATAATGACAATTCCTATTTTCACGTTTTAACATGAGATATTTTAAGGATGTTAAAGTGGTATATAATCTAAATTAGAAAGTTAAAAAATTGTAGAATATTGTATATAATGTAATATTTTAAAAGTGGTAGTATTTCTTATAAACAACTCTTTAAATATTTGTATTCCGGTGGGATTTCCGGTGTGGCTCGCGGTCATTGTTCGAGTTCGAGTTCCGGAGTAGAGATAAGTTATGCGTGCACACTACCCTCATACTCTACTTGTAGGATTTTACTGAATTATTGTTGTTGTTGTTGTTATTGTAATCTAATTAGAAAGTTAAAAAATTGTAATAAATTATATAATGTAATATTTTAAAAGTGGTTGTATTTCTTATAAATAAAGTCTTTGTATACCAAGTAAATTTCTCTAATTTTTTTTGGCTTTTATCCATGGGTATCTACAAGACATGCCCTACAAAAACACCTTTTTTGGTTTCCACCCGGTGTGCCATACCCGTATTCAGGCTCGACTAAAGCTGGATCCGTGCCCGAAAATCCCATATTGGGGTAAAAAGCTCCGTAAAACCAGTTAACTCAACATAACATCAAATATTTATCTTTCACTAGCTAACGACTATATACTTTTTTACCATTTTTGAAATATGAGTCTTAGGGTGTGCGCTTTGCGCGTGTAACCCGTATCAATAAGTATAAACCTTTAAAAATTATATAAATATTATACGTATAATTGACGCGCAGTTGTCAAGTGTCATTTTGAAAGTATGAAGTATCTCTAGAACTTGATGTTGAGTTAATGGTTATAATATTGTAAATATTGAGATAATTTACATCTAATTATAGTGTTTTTAGAATGTGTATTTGTATTTTAATACATAATTTTTTTAGAATGCAAAACTAAAATTATATAGCTTGAGTTTTATAAATTTTCTCAGTTTTTAGTTTTGTATCTTTGTATTTTTGCTTCGGTGTTATGATTGTTGTGATTGCTGTTGTCCTTCCTTTTATCTTTCCTAAGTCGAGGGTCTTTCGAAAAGAACCTCTATGCCTTCTTGAAGGTAAGGGTAAGGTCTACGTACATACTACCCTCCCCAAACCCCACTTGCGGGATTATACCGGGTCTGTTATTGTTATTGAGTATTATACCCTTTTGTTGATATGAAGCCCTTCACTGTTTTAATATAGTTACCTTTTTCATCCTACACCTAAAACTAAATAGACCCGAAAATGACGAAAATTTCATTTACTAAAAATAATTCCTAAATCTAAAAAGAGTATAACGGGAATTAATTAAATAACTATTTCTAAATATTTGAAAAATAACTAAATGACTATTTTGTCCAGTATGAATTGTATTTTTAAAAAAGACGGGCGACATTTTACTAAGGGCATTCGTGCTTTTAATATAATATAGATATAAGATAATGTGAGTTATTTTAAGTAGGATTTGATACAAAAAGAAGTTAGAAATTTGTTTTGTTTTATTTTAGCCAATTATAGTATTAACCGCACATTTTGATCTATTTTCTTTGACATCATTATTTTGAGAGTACCAATGATATTCTTCAGTCCAATTTTCTTTTTAATTTTTAAGTTCATTTTGGTTTAGATTTGCTTCTTTACTTTTTGGTAGGCATATTCCATTAAAAAGTTAAATTTAAGAGTTCTTAAATTAAATTTGAAATTACAAATCATCATATGCAGGCTCATTATCTCTGTAATTAGTGTTATCTTTAAATGATGCACATATATTACTAAATTTAACATTAATTTATTAACCAAACTAAGTGTTTAACCAATTTTGTAAGCCGCCTTGCTAATTGATAAATAGGTAATGCATTTTTTATGTTTGGTAATTTGATACTTAAAAGCACTCTTTGAAAATATTGGCGTAACACAAATAACGAACAAAGCACTTTTCAAATGATTTAACTGAATACAAACTACTACTCTTCCAAAGCACCTTTTTAAAGCACTTTTGATTAGAAGCGCTTTTCGAAATAAGTTAATTTTTTTTTACAAATTGGCCTAATTGGCTATGAGAAATTTTGGGGGGTAAAAGAAGGGTGTGACAATCCACTCTTTTTTGTTTGGTTAAGTCTGGTATTAAAGTTTTTTAAGAACTAATACTATTTCCTTATCAAAAAAAAAAAGAACTAATACTATTTGGTTTGATTTGGTGTTTAAAAAAAAAGCCTAATTGACCAAATTTATCTATTTAGTATTTTGTAGATTTTATAGATAATTATTTATGTTGCTTGCAAAATGTTATATTGTTTTTTGCTATGAATTTGGGCCTTGGGATTCTCTTTACAAATTTGTCTTTTCTCTGAGTATTCTTAAAATATTTTGATTTGATTTTCGAAATATAAATATGTAGCATGCAGACTCGATATACCGAAGATTTTGAGGAGATCCGACGACTAGGTAAAATGCTCTTCCTTTCTTTTAAGAACTACAATTCTCTTCCCTTTTAAATATTTTGTGAACATGGTGTGGTCTACTTGTCCTTGGATACCCTTGGATTGTTGCTTCTTTACAAACCGAGGAAAATCTGTTGAACCAAGATCTTTGTGATTGTTTTAGGCCGTATAGAGACTTTCTTAATCCATAAACCTTAAAGCCAACTTTACTTAAAAGCCCGGAGGTGGATCTATATAAACGTCTTCATCTAGTTGTCAGGTGACCTGTGTAGATTGACTGCAAAATGGTAAGAGCAGTGTCACTAACAGATGAAGCGATGTGAAACAAGTTTATCGCTTCATGGATGAAGCCATGTGCTTTAATGGAAGTGTGCACTTAAACAGTAATGCATTAAATGATCTCAATGAGAAGCAGTTGGCTCTTTGAATCTCAACTTTGGAAAGTTGGACTAATGTCGGCATTATTGCATATTGGATGTTGAGATTACTTTTTTTTGGATGTTGAGATTACTTATTTTAATTATTATTCAATTGTTGTAGTGAGAAATTCATATATGTTTGAAATTTGTTGAATATTTCGTAAATTGTGAGCCTTCACTTCTCGTTTTTCGGTTCAAGCCCTCTGGACCTGGTCGCTTTTTGCTCTTTTTCGTTTTTGAGAACACTGGATAAAACTTAAGAGTACCCTAACAATATTCAGTTTTGCCACTAGTGCAAATGTCTCTAGATAGTCAATCGATACGTCTGGCTATACCCTTTAGTGGCTAGGGCACCTTGTATTTATGAAGTTTTAAAATGCACAAGAGAAACGATAATTTTATTCACGAACAATAGGCTCTTTATATAGAGCAGATACAAACGGAAATACATTAAAGGTGGAACAAACTGATATGATAAGATTCTGTGCGGTAGAATACAGGAAACTAACAAAATCCTAAACCTGAAAAATAGGAGGCTAATAAAAAACTCCTAAACTGAAGGATATCAATTGTTATCCTTAATACGCCCCCGAAATTGGGGGTCACCGGAACAAGCCCCAACTTGTGAAAATTAAGCAGAAAAGTGGTATGCCGAAGAGGCTCCGTGAGGATGTCGGCAATTTGATCAGCAGTGTGAAGGTGACGAACTTCAAGTGCTTTATGTTGAACTTGCCCGCGAACAAAATGGAAATCAATAGCTACATGTTTCATCCTACTGTGAAAAAATGGATTAGCACAAATGTAGGTGGTACTAATGTTGTCACAGAGGACTGCTGGTGGAGCAAGCAATGGGAAATGAAACTAATGGAGCAAACTCGTGAGTCAATTAACTTCAGAAACACAACAACAACAACTCGATACTCTGCTTCCGTGGATGAGCGTGAAACAACCCTTAACTTTTTGGAAGACCAAGAGATTGGTGAGTTCCCCAGGTAGACAACATAACATGTTGTTGATGTTCTATTTTGTGGATTTCCAGCCCAATCAGAGTCAGAATAAGCAAGTAAACGATATGTTGGTTGTCGACATAGCTTAACTCCCATTGTGCTGGTGTGTTTCAGGTAGCGCAACAACCGTTTGATAGCTTTCCAGTGAGACACTTTTGGATAAACTGAGACAACTTGCTAACAGCAAACCCGATGTTAGGCCTAGTGAGGGATAGGTAGTGAAGCTTACCAATGATTCTTCTGTAAAGTAAAATGTCAACAGCAGAATCGGCTTCAGAATCAGCAAAGGAGCAGGTTGATGTCATCGGTGTTGGGACACCCTTGCATTCATCCATGTGCAATTCATCCAGAAGATCCATGACATATTTGTGTTGAGTCAAATATATGGCAGTTGGCGTTGATATTACTTCAGCACCCAAAAACTAATGCAATAGCCCAAGATCTTTTAGAGAGAATCGTTGAGAAAGAGTATCAATGATGGACCCGACACTTCTTCCAATATTACCCTTTATAATTATGTCATCAACATATATGGGAATGTTGACAGTAACCTCTACAATGTGAAGGATAAACAAAGATGAGTCATATTTGGATTTAACAAACCCAATACTTGTCAAATAGTTGGTGAGCTTGGTGTACCACACCCTAGGAGCCTACTTAAGTCCGTATTTTGCTTTTTTAGCTTGCAAACACATGTTCAATGTTCAGAGGACTCGAAACCAGGAGGTTGTTTCATGTACACTTCTTCTTCAAGTCTACATTGTACGAAGGCATTATTGACATCCAACTGATGAATAGGCCATGATCATTGGGCAGCAATTGTAAGGACCAAACGGACTGTTGCGGCATGACAATGGGGTTGAATGTAGAATGATAATCCAACCCAGGACTTTGCGTGAAATATTTGGCTACTACGCGAGCCTTATACCGGTCAATGCTTCCATTAGGTTTATGTTTAGCTCTAAACAACCACTTACAATCTACAATATTCCGAGAGGTATCATTGGGAACCAAATCCCACGTCTGATTACTGATTAGAGAATCATATTCTGCTTTCATTGCTTCTTTCCAATGGGGGTATAGTTGTGCTTGACGGTAGGAGCGGGAGATTGGTGGTGAGAGGTTGATTTTGGCAAGAAAAGTCTTGTGTTTCAGGTTATTTGTTTTTTATCGGTAACCATTAGATGAGGAAGGGTACCTGGTTTTGGTTGCGATGGAGGCGAAAGAACGTGTTGGGGTTGGGATTCTATGGGTGGCTGTGGCTGAAGGGCTTGGACAAATGTGGTAACTTTAGAGGTCCGACGGCTATAGGTTTGGATAATGGGTGGTTTACTTTTTGCCGCATGAGGAGGGAGGATGGGTTGAGTAGGGAAGGAATAATTAGAGGTGTTAGTTGGATTGTTGGGATAAGAAGGATAATTACTTGAGCTCTGTGACGCTGCTGGAGAAGGAAAAAAGCAAGACTTTTCTATACACGTAGACAACGGTAAAGATAGTTCAAAACAATGTGAGGCTATTTGTGTGTGTGCCTTTTGGTGAAGATGTGTTATCCCAAGTAATTTTTAAATTCATATTTTTATAATTAGAGAAAATATTGGCAAAAGGATAATTATTTTCAACAAATACTATATCTCTCGAAAGATAAACTTTGGAGGTGGTTGGGTCAAAGCATTGATGATAATAATATTTATTTGAAAATCCCAGATAAACTCAGGGCTTTGATTTTGAATCAAGCTTATTTTGTGAATACAGTTTTAGCTACGGATAACATAAACAACCAATTTTTTTGATGTTTTCATAACTTGGTGATTCTTGAAATAAAATCTCATATGGAGACTTGTCTTTTAAAATTGGAGTTATCATTCTGTTAGTGAGAAAAACAGCTTGATGACATGCAAAACTCCAAAATGTGGTTGGTAATTACGTTTGGTGCATTAGAGTTTTGGCAGTCTCGACGACATGTCGATGCCGTTGTTCTACCAGAGCAACTCTTTATGGAGTATAAGGTAGGGAAATTAAGTGTTCGATGCCTTGTGATTTTAAATATGAAGTTAATCTTTGAAATTCACCTCCTCCATCAGTGTAAAAAGAGAGTATTTTTGTTTGAAACCGACGTCCGAGCAAAGGACGTAGTGTTTTGAAAACATCTAAAACCTCATTTTTGGTCTGTATTGTTTGGAGCCACATGTACTTTGAAAATTGATCGACGAATAAAACATAATTTTTTTTCTATCAATAGACAAAACTGGTGAAGGTCCACACAAATCATTGTAAATAATTTGTAGCGGCCTTTGACTCTGCAAAGAACTTGTCGAAAAAGATTGCATGTGGCTTTTATTTGATTGGCATGAATTACAAATTGAAAGTGTCTTTCATAACTGGAGTGGAATTTTTTTTCAAAAATATATCTAAATTACGGCGCGTTGGATGCCCCAAACGCCGATGCCAGAAATCTAAACGCATAGCCACATTGCATTGAGGTTGAGAAGAACGGTTGTCTAGCGGCCTTTCATAAAGTCGTCCTCTACTCCGTCCTTGAACCAGTGACGCTCCCGTATTCAGATCCTTTACAAGATAAGAGAATGGAAAGAATTCAATGGATGTTTTATTGTCACGGCAAAATTGGGAAACTGAAATTAAGTTGTTGGCAATTGGAGGAGAGCAAAGGATATTAGATAACTGAAAGCAAGAATTAGATGCATGTAAATCAATGTTACCAGTGTGAGAAATTGGTATGGTGTTACCATTTCCCATAACAATCTCTTCTGGACCATTGTAGTAATGTTTATAAGACTTTGGGCATCCGATGTAACATGGTGTGTAGCCCCTGTATCGACTATCCACAGAGCAGGTTGTTGCATTTGTCGTCAAGCAAAGTTGGCTCGTGCATGAAAATGATTATGAGAGTGAGAGCGGCAAACTCGGCCCGAGTGTCCAATGCGGTCACATAACTGGCACACAAAGTTGTTGTCTTGCTGATTGGCACGATGATTGCGCTATGGCTGAGAACGACGCTGTTGGTTGTTATTTTGACGCATGTTGATGGTTCATGTTTGAGAGCTGGTCTTTTGAGCAACAGCCGCAGTGATTGTGGTGGAAGTGTGAGGCAGGGCATTGTGTTTGAGAAAAAGCTCATGGTTAATAAGCTTTTCAAATAGTTCTTCATACGAGATAGGTGTGTCACATGCTTGAATTGATGCTGAGATTTCTCGATATTCTGGTCCAAACTCAGTGAGAATCTTGAAAATGAGTTCAGCATTGGTGACAGGTGCTCCTGCAGTCGCAAGTTCATCGCAGAGAGAACATACTTGATTGAGATAGTCCGTGACAGGAATGCTCTCTTTGGTGAGACGAGCAAGGAGATCTCACAGTCTGAATACGCGAGTTTGAGACTTATTGGCATAAGCAGTATGGAGGGAATCCCATGCCGCTTTGCCAGTGGCTGCAACAGCTACAATGGCAGCAAGAGTTGGATCAACTGACGCTAAAATAGCATTTTGGATCAACTGGTCCTGACGAAACCAATTAATGTAATCGGAGTTGGCAATTGTCTAGTTGTTTGTGGTGGTGGTCTGGACAGGAGAAGGGACAGTCCCATATAGATGGCCATAGAAATTGTGTCTTCTCATGAGCATGGACACTTGTGCCTTCCAGAGGGAAAAGTTATGGGTACCGGCAAGTTTGATCAGAAGTTGGGTAATTGGGTTGAACTGAACAATAGAGGTGATGCTTGTTGCATCAAACTTGGTAACAAAGAGTGCCATTTGTGGTGGGTGGGTAACAAAAAGGTCAGAACTCTCTGAGGAGAAAGAAAGCTCTGATACCATATGAAGTTTTAAAATGCACAAGAGAAAGATAATTTTATTCATGAACAACAAATTCTTTATATAGAGCAGATACAAACGAAAATACATTAAAAGTGGAACAAACTGATATGATAAGATTCTGTGCAGTAGGATACACTAGATTACAGGAAACTAACAAAGTCCTAAACCAGGAAAATAGGAAGCTAATAACAAACTCCTAAACAGAAGGATATCAATTGTTATCCTTTAATAGTATCCCTCTAGTCTCTAGAAACCATGCAGTTTTGTGAACACAATTTGCAGCCAACTCTCTTCTCCTTTGGCAACTCTATGATCTCCCAAATCCTCTTTTCTGTTATTATTATTGTCACGACCCGAATTTCCCACCATCGGGAGTCGTGATGGCGCCTACTAGTGGGAGCTAGGCAAGCCAACTCTTACTTATCTTTCTATTTTTAAACAATTCTTATTTTAACACAATTAGCAATAATAATATAATTACAGCAGAATATAATTAATTTAGCGGAAGACTTAGTAAATGCTATTAGATGCGATACATAAATCCAAACACAAATCACTACCCAAAAACTGGTATCACAATACACACGAACTTCTAAGAATACTAAACACAACTGTTTGAAAGAAGTATAAAACTGTTTGTCTCGAATACATGAGATAACAAACTAAAAATAAAGATAGAGGAGACGCCGGGTCCTGCGGACACCTGCAAAGCTACATCGATGTCTCGATGATCGGAATGCTAACACTCGCACTACTTCTGCTGTTGCTGTCCGAAACCTGTATCTGCGCAAAAAGAGCGCAGAGTGTAGAATTAGCACAATCGACCCCATGTGCTGGTAAGTGTCTGGACTATCCCGACAAAGTAGTGACAAAGCTAGAACCAGACACTCACATAAACCTGTACAGTTAAAAATATATATACAACAAAAATGACAGAAAACAACATTTAATATTTAGGAAGGGAAACATGCTCTGGGGTAGCAACAAAATATAATGGCAGAAATAGAATAAAGGAATTTAATTCACTTTCAAGTTCAACTCATCTTGTTGCAGGCGTGCAACCCGATCCCATTTCATTTCATATCTTGTGGTAGGCGTACCACCCGCTCCCATTTCAATTAATATCTTGTGGTAGGCGTACCAGTCGCTCCCATTTCAATATAATTATCTTATGGTAGGCGTACTTCTCGCTTCCATTTCAATATAATTATCTTGTGGTAGGCGTACCACTCGTTGCCATCTCAATATAATTATCTTATGGTAGGCGTATCACTCGCTCCCATCTCAATATCATTTGTGGTAGGCGTACCACTCGCTCCCATTTCATCTTCGAAAAAGGCCTAAAAATGCCACTCAACTTTCAGAAATGGTCTATCAATGCCATCCGTTAAAAAAATGCTCATTTCATGCCACTGCTGTTACACACTTGGCTCATCCATGCCATTATTGACCAACGACTCAATTTTTATTTGGCCCATCCATGCCACTGCCGTTAGTCAATAATGACATGGATGAGCCAAATGTGTAACAGTAGTGGCATGAAATGAGCATTTTTTTAACGGATGGCATGGATAGACCATTTCTGAAAGTTGAGTGGCATTTTTAGGCCTTTTCTGTTTCATCTTTAACACTATGCACAATGTGTCACCGAAAACAGAGGCCAATAACAAATAATCATTATAAGTTGTGGTAGGCGTACCACTCGCTCCCATTTTAATATAAATTGTGGTAGGCGTACCACTCGCTCCCATTTCAATTTAAATTGTGGTAGGCGTACCACTCGCTCCCATTTCAATACATATCTTGTGGTAGGCGTACCACCCGCTCCATTTCACTTTTAACATAGTTCACAATATATATTATTGGCAAGAGAAAACAATAACTCGGTGCCAAGGGTCAACAAATAATTCTTTCATAGAATCAAATAAGAAGCTCCTTAACTTCTTCTGCAGGACTGGAGCATGCCAAACAGAGAACATAAGATACTCTCAGGCACGTCTCTCGAGGCATATCTGTACCATGAATCCTAGGATTATACCACCACCCGCAGATAGCCACCCCTTCGCGACCAAACCCCAAAAAAATTTCCGACGGTCAGCAGCCCACGCGCGTCCTACTTCCGGCGACTCTCAGTCTACGCGCCGGCGCGTGAGAGATTTTCCAGCCATATTTCTTCTGGTCGTCTTCAGACAGTCTCTTCACGAGGCTATTTCGAGTCTTCCCACCTGATTTTCTCCAAAATCCGATGACTTTCACTATTTTCCGGCGACGGGGAGGTTTTTTTCTGACCAGATTTCAAACTTTATTCTTCACTCAGCCTCTTGGAAATGATGGACTCTACAGAGAGAAACTCCTACTTCTCTCTAGAATCTAGAAAACTAGAAAAAATGTCTTTTACCAAATCTGCCTCTTGGCCAACCCTAGATCTCGAGGGAAGATGTCATCGAAAGCTCGACGTAGGGCAGGAGCCGCACTTCTCGCTGTCTGAGGAGCACACTCTCAGGCGCAAGGGTTTCTTGAAATCTTGTCTGATTGGATCTTTCTCCAAATGGGTTGGTTCTCCAGAGGCTGTTAGGAATTGGGAAGCAGAGGCATGGAATGTCAATGACGGGCTGAAAATAACGCAACTGGGGGATACACAATACCTATTTCAATTTCTCGACGAGTCTCAAGCTTCAGAAATTCTTGTTAGAGGAAATAGATGGGGGTTGGAGGACCAAGGCAATCACAACACCGTTCGGGTGTGGCATGTGGAGGAGCATCATGAAGAATTGGGAATCCTTCAGTGGCAACATCTCTTATAGGGTGGGAGATGGAAAAAGAATCAGCTTTTGGAATCACAGGTGGTGTGGAGAGGATACTCTGAGGGTCTCCTTCCCCCACCCACGTCTTCAGAGTTTCAAACCATAAGGAATTGATAGTCCAGCAGATTCGTAAGGAGCATGAAGGGGGAGTAGTATGTGACCTCTTTTTTTTTTTGAAAGGTCCACTAGGCATAGAGCCTAGGGTTGATTTTCATAAATACGAAATATAAGTACAACACATTGGAGGGGGACATAAACCTTACCTCCACACATAAGATGAAAATACAATTTGGTTAACCAAATATGGTAACCAAATGATATTTGACCCCTATGATGAGATGAAACTATGATGTTGATCCTATTGTTTATCAAACAATGATAGCCAATCGAATATACAAATTACATTTGAAGCAAACCTAGAACAAACTCTAAGTCTATGTAAAGGATGAAAGTATTCTGTAATGATAACATAAAACAAAGATGCTGCTTTGTCCCTATAGTAATTGAGATCTTTTGACCAATTTAGATACTTCCATCAGAATGAGCTTCAAGGAAGCTAATACCACTGAAAGAAAGCACCCGAACTGTCCAAAAACTCAAAAAACTTACTGCGGGAATGTAAACAATTGGCAGGCATCTTTGATGTCCTGTTTGATTCTGCCTTGTGCTTCCTGGATGTGTACTGCTGAAGGATCAAACTGTAGTACCCTCCTGAAGACAAGTTGCATGTGAGCGAGCTTTGTTTTAGGTGTTACAACCATCTTCCACTTTGCTTTGGCAAGTGGAAGATAGGCGTAAGAAGCTCCAAATGAAGTGCACTGAGCTGCTGCATTCTACTTTGATAATGGTCTGATTGGAGCTTAATGATGTGCCCTGCTCCTGTTGACACTGGAAATGCACCTGCTGTTTTGTCTGTTGGTGAAGTTGTTGGTGAACTACCTGCATGCATATTGCCAGAGAAATGCCTTTTGTTCTGCTGTTTGTTGATCAATTCCATGGTCTTCCTGCATTGATATTGTCCCTGTTGAAGTAGCCCAGCTATGTGTAATAACTGGAGATGTGCAAGAAACCTGCAAACTGCACAAGTTAGAAGAAAGACTCATTCTCCAGCTATGTGTAATAACTGGAGATGAGTGTGAGTGAGCCACATCACTGTGCCTTCAAATACTTAGCCCTGAGCTGAAATTAGCATCAGTTCTCTTATGTTGATGTTTGGATTATGAGAGGTGGTTGAAGTTGAGCTGAGGTAGACCTTCCCAATTCAGAATTCTTGTTAGCCAAAATCAGGGAGGAAAAAGATCTGCTTAGTTTCTTTATGCCTGAAAGCCGGCATGCCTTGTTGATCCAAAAGAATCTGTCCTTTTATGATAGGAGGTAGGTCCATTATGCTATTAAAGTGAGTTGTGGAGGTGAGGGTATGACTGAGCTTAGACAAGGAATCAGCTGGATAGTTAGCTTCTCTGAAAACATGGTGATATGAAATATTCTCGCACTGATTAGCCAACATCTTAATTTCCTAAATGTACATGCTCAATGACCAAGGGGGGACAAAATTGGTGGTTAACCAAAGAATAAGCAACTTAGAATCAGCCTCAAGGTGAATTTTGGTAAAACCATTATCAATGCACCATTTGATGCCGAGAAGAGCTGCTTCCGTTTCTGCTAGGTTATTGGATCCTTCTCCTAAAGGGCTTGCCATAGCATGAATGAACTGACCATGATGATTTCGAATAAGGATTCCAGCTCCAATCTTACCAGGATTTGACAGAGCACTACCATCAGAGTTGATTTTGACATAGTCCATGGGAGGTTTGAGCCATACTACCTGCTGCACCTGGATGTGATTCTTTAGTTTCTCAACAGCATTGTAAATGCTCAGCCAGTCAGAAGGCCATCTGGCAGTAGTATAGGTGCATTGAAGAAGAAGAATGGCATCAGATGTGATGGAATATAGAGTTCTGATGATTGATGGAGTCTTTCCTCCATATTTAACAGCACACCTATGCTTCCACAAGTTCCAGCAAATAATGATAGGCATGGTGTCAAGGAGTAATTTATGCACGACATTTTTCCTTTTCTGAATCCACCAGCTGAAAAGAGTAGCTCTTAAAGGTTGAGATTGTGTTTGGATGCCAATTGGAGAATTGAAATGCTTCCAAATGATCTTTGCAAAATGACCATTGTTGAGAATGTGATCCACAGTTTCAGCCGAAGGCTTAATGCAACAAACACACTTATTGACAGTAGGGGGCCCAAACCTGGCCACTCTGTCATCCGTAGGTAATTTGTTTCTGAGGGCCCTCCATAGGCAGAAAGACCATTTGAAAGGAATTTGTTTGTGCCAGGTCATCTGATCAGTAAGGAGTAGTTGATTCTTTTGTCTGATTACATTCCAAGCAGATGCACAGGTGAAAGTTCCGGAGGTGGTATGGTTCCATATACGTATATCAGGTGTGTTTGGATCGAAATGGATTTGGATTTGAAGGATATGGGGTATCATGTTGATGGGAGCAATTTGAATTAGTTTTTGCTGGTCCCATTGCCCATTACACCAGAAGTAAGAGACCTTGATCTTATTTGGTCTGCCCCCAGTGTTTCTGAATGAAGCCAACCACGCAATGCCAAGCCAATTGTCCCACCAAAAGCTGCAATTACCAGAGTGTAACCTCTATTGTATGTAGTTTTCATCCTCTTTCTTGTTATACATCATCCTTTTCCATGTTTGTGACTGCCCAGTAGCCCATT